>CM038796.1:271638216-271763187 GCA_021764765.1 Vicia sativa | reverse complement strand
CCCATTGAAAGCAGTAACTCTACGTTCTCTCCCAACTTTGAAATCCCCTGTGAATTCGCTGAAAAAGAAGTTGAAGAAGAGATCCCAGATGAGATTTCTAGACTGCTAAAACACGAGAGTACCCACTCGGGGCATCGTACAAGGATAAGAAAACTCTAAGGAGGCTTTCCAGGAATTTCTTCCTCAATGAAGATGTTCTATACAAAAGAAACTTCGACATGGTTCTGCTCAGATGCGTCGACAGACAAGAAGCAGACACAATTATTCATGAAGTGCATGAAGGGTCCTTTGGAACCCATTCGAATGGGCATGCAATGTCCAGAAAGATCTTAAGAGCAGGATACTATTGGATAACAATGGAATCTGATTGCTGCAAACACGTTAAAAGATGTCACAAGTGCCAGATCTACGCAGATAAGATCCATGTGCCTCCGACTCTACTCAATATTCTCTCCTCTCCGTGGCCTTTCTCCATGTGGGGCATTGACATGATTGGAATGATTGAACCAAAAGCGTCCAACGGACATCGCTTCATTCTAGTGGCTATTGATTACTTCACCAAATGGGTCGAAGCAGCATCTTACGCCAACGTCACAAGACAAGTGGTTGTGAGGTTCATCAAGAACAACCTCATTTGCCGATATGGAGTTCCAAGCAAGATCATTACAGACAATGGATCTAACTTGAACAACAAAATGATGAAAGAACTGTGTGAGGAATTCAAGATCGAGCATCATAACTCGTCTCCTTACCGGCCAAAGATGAACGGCGCCGTTGAAGCTGCCAACAAGAACATCAAAAAGATCGTCCAGAAAATGGTCATCACCTACAAAGACTGGCACGAAATGCTGCCATTTGCTCTGCATGGGTATCGTACCTCAGTACGCACTTCAACAAGGGCAACTCCTTTTTCTCTAGTATACGGCATGGAAGCAGTGCTCCCCGTAAAAGTTCAGATTCCATCAATGAGAGTTCTCATGGAAACAAAGTTATCTGAGGCCGAATGGTGTCAAAGCAGATACGACCAACTGAACTTAATTGAGGAGAAGCGCCTGACCGCTCTGTGTCACGGACAACTCTATCAAAGAAGGATGAAGAAAGCTTTCGACAAAAAGGTCCAACCTCGTGAATTCCGAGAAGGCGACCTCGTGCTTAAAAAGATTCTGTCTTTTCAAACAGATTCTAGGGGCAAATGGACTCCTAATTACGAAGGCCCATACATCGTCAAAAGAAGCTTCTCTGGCGGTGCTATGACTCTCACAACCATGGACGGCGATGAACTCCCGTATCCTGTGAATGCTGACGCAGTCAAAAAATACTTTGTTTAAAAAACAAAAGAACAACTCGGTAAGTCGAAAACCCGAAAAGGACGGCTTAGGAAAAAATGAGCGTCTCGGTGGATTGAAAACCTGAAAAAGGCGATCCAGGAAAAAATTAGAGACAATAAACAGAAATTATCCTGATAGATCGAAAACCTGAAAAGGTGATCTAGGCAAAAACAAGGATACAAAAATGACAAAGTAACTGCAGTCAGTCTGTATTTTGTCCACATGAAGAATCTTCCATCAACGGATCTTCAATCAACTCTTCTGAAGCAACAAGCACAGTTGGAATTCAAAATTGTTAGGGATAGTAGTGGTTATTTGCTTTCAATGTAGCCTTTTCCTAATAAATTATCATTTCCAACTTTTGTAAATAGTTCATGGAATCACGCCTTTGGCTGATCACCATTCTATTCAATAAATTTGAGCCTTGTGCGTTTTGTTTGCAATTCCTACTTTATTCTGTTTTGCAAAATAACGCTTTTATTGTGAAAATCACTTTTTGAAACTAAAATGTTTTAAATGAATTTTTACTTCAAAATTTTGAAACAAAAGCAAAATTCTCCTTTGAAACAAAAGCAAAATTCTCCTTTGAAACTATGAACACGGAAATAACTTCAACCGTTTCTCCAAGAGTGTTTCGATCCCCAGTGGAGTCGCCAACTGCTACAGCAGTCTTCTCCTCATCAGAAATCATCAAAGGACGGTATTCTTATCCAAAAAAGAATCCCCGACCAAGTTGCCAATGAAATACCTTTCTCGGAAAGTGTAAACCATGCAACTCAAATTCTTTATTAGTGAATATCTACACCATTGCTGCAATTTTCACCAAGTATTTGTTCGAACTGTGACGCAGTCCTTTTCTCAAATATTCCTTTAGTGTCTTTGTCAAGTATTGTTAGCATGCATATAACATTCATGACATTCATACATAATAGCATCATTCATTGCATTTTTTGCATCTCTCAAAATGTTTGCTTCCAAATCACTGGTATAAATCATACTTACTCATACGAGTACAAGTCTGTTCCCAGCAGAATATCTCCAAACAGAAAAGATACTTTTTCTTTGTTTCCCCAACGGAGTATTCCCAAACGGAAAGGATATGTCTTCCTTTTTCCCGGGCAAAGTCCCCAAACAGAGAAATGCATTTTCTTCTCTCTATCGCATTCGCCAGCTGAGATGATCTCTCATCAGGAACAATGTCTTGGTTAACTTCTTTTCTTTCCAGTTCATTCCTAGATAGAACACTGTCTGTTACTCACAAAAGTTGAGTACACAGCAACCTACTTCAAAGATTTACCTTGTTATAGTTATCACTTCGCTGATAATTGGTAACATCTTCAAAACCCATTACCATACTATATCACAAAGTTGATAATTGGTAATATCATTTCCACTTACCTTAAACATTGTCACAAGGCTGACAGAAGGTAATCTCTTTGTTTCCCAAAACGAAACAAATGTTCACGTATTTTGTGAATCATTCTTTCCCCAGCAGGGACGTATTCACAAATTTCCCTTCACTGTATCATTTCTTTGATATCCTTAGGGTAAAAACTTTTTGCAATCATTTTGCATCATCCGCATTTTTTGGTATCTTAGGTCCAAATTTTGCGTATTCTGATATTTAAGTCTCTTTACACCTATCAAAACAAAGATATTCATCTTCATCTTTCAGGTTAAAGAAACTTAAATAGGGGCATCTGTCATACCCCAAATTTTGACCTAATATACCACCTTACATTTGCATCATTGCATAACTAACAGTTCAGGCAGCATTAATCGGGTATAACACTCATAGGTCAAAATTAGGGTTTCATTAGATTTTCATCTGATTCAAGAGCTAACCAATTAGGGTTTGAGATTTTCTCACTCCATTTGATCTATCTTGATCAAATCATCAGCCTTCAATCCTCAGATATCAAATTTTCTCATAGATCAATCGAGGATCGACCAATTAGGGTTTTGGTCGAGCATAGGCATTCTCTGATTTTTTGAGCAGTAATTGACTTTTTTGGATAGAGATTGGTCATTATATCTTAGATATAACATCTTGACCTAATTTACGGATTCAAAACATCACGAGAGGTTCACGAATTCATCGGTCAATTTCGAAGCGTTTGATGAAATTTCATACGCGAGAAAAGTCAAACTTTGACTTTTGGTCAAATTTTCAAAACAAAACTTTTCAATCATCAAAATACTTCAAATGATCCATCATGATCATAAAAATCAAAGAATTTGGAAAAGTCAACAAAAGTCAAAATTTCTATAACTTAGAAAAATTTCTAAGTGTTGAAATTTCACATTTTCAAACTTCAAGCCATTTTTCACCTAATTCCAATTGGAATTTGAAAAACTCAAAACATGAAAGTTGTAGATCATGGAAAAATCTTTCCAAAATGTCCAAGAACTCTCAAATCCATGAGTCTAGCTACACTTTTGAATTTGAAATTTAGAGCTCAAAATCCATAATTTTCAAGTACAAACTTGTAAAATTATAGGTCATTTTGTGTTTTTGCATTTAAACCACTTGCCACCTTGCCAAATTGACTCATCAAACTGATAAACATCAGTGAAAAGTGATGATTGAAGATTGGATCAAGTTTGGATAAATTCACACATGGTAAAAAAGGAACCTTCCTTTTACTTTCCAAATGACAATCTTGCCCTCTAAGTTAACTTTGAGTTACCAAATGCCATGTACTTCCTTGCCTAACAATTCATACTTTTGGCCTATAAAAGGATCACCATTTCAAGAGAAATCAACACCAAGAAACTTCACAAAATACATGCTTTTCATTCTTTTCTTGAAAATCAAGTAACATGAGCAAAATTGCCAAACATAGCATTTTCAAAAATCAATTGAAAACATGATGATCTTTGGTGTCATACATGTTGTATAATCATTAACAAACTTGTTGCAAGCCTAAAATCAAACTGAACTAAGCTTAAAACCAGTTTTCAATTTCCATTTTTTCAAAACTTCAAAACTGACTTAGGAATCGAATTTCAAGTTTGGCTGGAGAAATTGTTGTTCTAATGATCCAAACACAATCCATATACATCATGGAGTTGATCCAAAACAAGAACAGCAACCTGTGTAACTGCTTTTACATCGATTTCCAGTTTTGTTTTCAAGCTTGTGCAGGTCGACTTCTGTAGAACAATCCAGTTTGATTCAAGAGGTGCAGGCCATCCTCATAGCATCCTTACATGCCGTTGGAGCTTAATCAATCGAGAAAAACAACTGGAAGTGCTCTAGAATCGATTTCGATCTTCACTTTTCAAGGTATGAACACGAACTTGGTTCTCATAATTCTTTGATTCAATTGAGAAAAGCTCTTGGCCATTTGTTTTCTGCACTAATAACGAATGATAACCCTCAACAAAATCAAACAATCATGAACAATCCATCATTTAATTTGAAAAATCAGTTTTAGGGTTCATAAGTGTTCTTCGAATCAAAATCATTCTGGGTTTAAAATAAATGAAATTAACAGCTACTATCATATTCGTGGTGAAAAACCGATCAAGTTTGGTTTTTATTTCACTCAATTTGGTTGAGAAACGAAGATTTGAGCAGGGATTTAAGATTCTGAAGATCAAACTATAAACCCAGAAATTCGCGCGTGTTCTTCATTGTTCTTCATTTTAAAAATTCAAATAATCCAACATGATATCAACGCGTGTCATTTTCCACTAACACATTCAAACGCGTTGGCCTAGTGGTTGTCTGCTTGCTCTTAGTTCTTTCTGCCACGTGGTACACCTCAAGGTCATGGGTTCAAAACCAAAGACCATTTTTCTATCCTTTTTACAAAACTTCAATATTTCCATGTTTTTTATCAAACTTCAACAATTTTTTAACCAATCAAAACTTCTCATTTTGAGATGATTTTTGCACACTTGTCATTTAATATATATATTTTATGATTATGTCAAAAAATCCAAAAATATTTTCATCGATTAAATTTTAATCGAGGCAAGCGATGTTACGAACACTTTTCAAACCTCCTTAAAGGTGAATTTTTCAAGTTTTCGACTTCGATTTTTTCAAAACTTCTCATAAATGAACCTCACATTTCAAAACATTTTCAAATCATTTTCAAAACTTTTTCATCAAAACTTGCATCTTTTACCATAATCGATCCAATTCAAAACGATAAAACTGGATTCGTTTCTTCTCGAATTTCTCGATCGATCATGGGCCACCCTTATGGTGTAAGTCCCAACCCTTTATGTACATATTTAGTTTTACTTGTACATACTCAAATCATCATTGTTAATATTCAAACGTAAACAAATTTCTTTCATTTGTTTTCATTCGTTTGTCTATACGCTGAAACCATTGGTTCTAAAGAAAGGTTTCTTCTGAAGCGAAATTTCTTTTTAACCAATGGGCCTCCATCACGGTGTAAGTCCCATAACATTCTTTTATGTACATAATATTTCCTTGTACATATCAAACTTTTGTCAAACATTTTTTAAACAAACTTTTATACATACATAACATATACTTCTTTTAAACAAACTTTTATACATACATACAGATACTTCTTTTTCAAAATCTTTTATACGTACATAATCTGATACTCTTTCTTTGAAAATACTTTTAGATAAACTTTGATCAATCATTTCATTTCATCTGTACATTTTACTTTGAATACCATTGGTATTGAAAGGAGCATTATTCCACAAGCGCTTTCAAATCAATGGGCCTCCCTTACGGTGTAAGTCCCAACCCTCCTATGTACATCCATCTTTCTCTGTACATAAAAACTCGTTCGTGTACATATTCACTTCCTTGTACACAATACAAACTTGTAAATAATCAAGTTACGCTCGTTTTAAACGTTCGTTTCACAGACACTTGTTTATATCTCATAAACTGCTGTAAATAAACATCATGCATTGTTTATATTTCCTTCATAAACTCCTGTGAATCGGGTTCTACTGATAATACAGGCTCAACACTCCCCTTCAAAACATTATTGGATTTGTTGAATACTCGATGGTCCAATAATATTTTCAAGAGAAACTAAACGATCGTAGTATCGCATGACAATTACTCTAGGCACACAGAATAATCTACTACATCCTAATGGCGGGATGGTTTATGTGTTCTCTGATCCACTCGACTTCTTAAGTTCCCCGAAAATCTGCGTCTTCGCAATTACTTGCTAAACACAATACCCTCAAGACAACCTCCACTACGGGAAATATTAAGCATTGATCACGTATTAATACCTCCACCTAGATCTTAAAATGTTTCTTAAATCAGGGTTAGGATTTCTTTCCATCAAGTAAAATCGCGAAACACACAATAAAGAAAGCAGATATATGCAAAATATGAAAAGCTTATCCCTTTCTTTTCTTTTGAAAACAAAAAAGCTTGGTGCTCTCGGGGAGAATAGCGTTTTCTTTTTGAAAAATCAAAGTTCGTACTCCCAGTGAGTCGCCATTTTCTGTTCACGTTAAAGGTGGCGCTTGAGGATCTTGACGTGAGTTGATTCTCACACACAACGATTTAAATCTTTTGATTTGTTTATAAAGATGCCATGAGCATCAAGCTTTATTATTTTCAACACAAGAAAGATGATTTAATGATTATGAAAAAGGGAAATACCCTCAATTGATATTGGTATGCGTGCCGACTAGCGCAAACTAGGCGTAGCATTGGGGAGATTCTGAATAAGGGGATTGTTATATAAAGGGAATAGATGGAGCACCCTAAATATATGTAGTTATCTACACTTTATATATGAATATGTTTGATATGTTTGTGTGTTTTAATTGCTATTTCTATGATTGGGAAAGTTTCTCCTTTGGATTTTAAAAAGATAGATTATGTGGGATTCTAGGTTTGTTATTTATTGTGCTCGCAAAGATCGTGGATCTTACGCATACATATCCTAGTGGGAATCGAGCATTTGTAGCTCGGATCTGAGGGTTCTATGGTTTGTTTGGTTTGAGAGAGAAAGAAATTTGCTCGGCAAGGATGAGACCTTGTGCCTCGTATTCTCAAAAGGATGTTGAGAAAGTCGAGCAATCGTAGTTCCACTTATGCTAGTGGAAAGCACGGGATGTTAGTAAGAGGACAAATGTCATCTTAATGAAAAATGTATCTAATCTATTTCATCACATACATTTTTGAAAAGGTTTGATTGATAAAAATCTTTCATCGTAAGTATTAGGTGTTTTGCTTGAGTGTACAAGCGTTACCATTTACATGTTTAAGAAAGATGTTTGAAAAAGATAATTGAATCTTTTAACTGTAAGCATTGGGTGTTTTGCTTGAGTGTACAAGCGTTACCACTTACAATTAAGAGATGTTTTTTGTTTGAAAACAGTTTGAAAAAGTTTTTGATTGTATGTAATGTGATCGATTAGATACTTCTTCCATAGAGATGATAGATGTCTAAATCTCGAGGAGAAATTGATTGGATTAAAGGGATGCTTTTAAGAAGCCCATGGGTCCTTGTATTGTTAGCCCAAGAGGAGGCATTCGAGGGTCATCGAGGTCATCGAGGGTCCTTGTATGAAGCTCGAGGAAGCTATAAGGTATGGTGGTTTTGGCTTGAAAGGATTTCACAGAAATCATCCTTTACGAATAAGAGCAATTTCAGGAAATTTTACTCTGGGGAATTTGAAAGTGATTTCACGGAAACCATCCTTTCGAGGATCTATCTTAATGGTGATTCTTTGTATTGGAAGCCCAATAGGAGGCTGTTAAGAGATTTCCTATCTCTTTCATTGTATGATGCCCAGAAGGCTAAACTCAAGAGGAGTTCTTTTGAGCGAAGCCCAAGGAGGTGACTCAAAAGTGTTTGTCTTATATGAAGCCTAAGCGGAGGCTAAACTACGTGGGGAGAGTTCCTTTATACAAAGCAAGAGGAGGCTGAACTCTGTTGGAGATAAAATATCTTGTATGAAGCCCAAGGAGATTTAACTCATCTTTGAGGGTGGATTGTTTTGTATGAAGCCCAAGGAGGCTAAACTCAATGGGATGAGTTATCTTGTATGAAGCCAGCGGAGGCTAAACTACGGGAACCTATTGATTAGTCTAATTGTTATGTTATTATTAGCGGTTGTATAAGCAGTATGTGTGTGATATGTATTCACGGGAGTTTATGAAGGAAATATAAACAATGCATGATGTTTATTTACAGAGTTTATGAAATATAAGCAAGTGTCGTGAAGCGAGCGTTTAAAGCAGTAACTTGATTATTCACAAATAATGCTCCTTTGATTTGAAAACAGTTTCACAGCGAATAATGCTCCTTTCAATACCAATGGTATTCAGTGTAAAATGTACAGATGAAACGGAAATGATTGATTGAAGTTTATCGTAAAAATATCTGTATTATGTACAAATAAAAAGTATTTGAAAAAGAAGTATCTGTGTTATGTACAGATGAAAAGTTTGTTTTGTATTTGAAAAGTATTTTGATAAGGAAAAATGTGTATGCACGCAGAGAATATTGGTTTGAGTATATACAAGTGAAGTGAGAACAAACGATCGAAGTTTGTCTGTACTTGAGTATAAAAGGAGTATCTGTATTATGTACAGATGAAACTTTGTAAAAAAAATATTTGACAAAAGTTTGATATGTACAAAGAAATATTATGTACATAAAAGAATGTTATGGGACTTACACCGTAAGGGAGGCCCATTGGTCAAAAAGAAAATTTACTCAGAAGAAATCTTCCTTTAGAACCAATGGATTTGGCGTATAGACAAACGAATGAAAACAAACGAAAGAAATTTGTTTACGTTTGAATATTAACAATGATAATTTGAGTATGTACAAGTAAAACTAAATATGTACATAAAGTTGGGACTTACACCATAAGGGTGGCCCATGATCGTCGAGAAATTCGAGAGAAACGAAATCGATTTTATCGTTTAAATCGGATCGATCATGGTAAAAGATGCAAGTTTGATGAAATGTTTTGAAAAATGATTTTGAAATGTTTTGAAATGTTAAGTTCATTTATGAGAAGTTTTGAAAAAAAAGTCGAAAACTTGAAAAATTCACCTTTAAGGAGGTTTGAAAAGTGTTGAGCGTCGTTTTGCTCGATTAAAATTAATCAGATGAAAGTTTTCTGAAAATTTTGCACTATCACAAAATAGATGTATTTATTGACAAGTGTTTAAAAAATCATCTCAAAATGAGAAGTTTTGATTGGTCAAAAAAAATGTGGAAGTTTGATAAAAAAACATGAAAAAATGGAAAGTTTGTAAAAAAGAATGGTCTTGTGAGGGATTGAACCCATGACCATGAGGTGGGACGCGTGGCAAAGGAACTTAAAGGCAAGCATACTACCACTGGGCCAAATGCGCTGGAGTGTTAGTGGAACCCAGAACACGTGTTAATATAACATTGGAAGGTTTAAAAATTTGAAAATGAAGAACATCAAGAACACGCGCGCACTCCTGGGTTTTCATTTTGATCTTCAGATTGCCAAATCCAACCTAAAATCTTTGTTTCTCAATGAAATTCAATGATGTAAACATCAAAGTTGCTCGGTTTTTCATCACGAACATGATGGTGTTTGTTAATTTCATTTATTTTAAGTCTATCATGTTTGGATTTAAAATCGTGATGAACCTAAAACTAAGATTTCAAATTAAATGATGCACAATTTATGATTCTTTGATTTTATTGAGGGTTTATGATCGTTAGATGTGCAGAAAGAGAATGGCCAAGAGCTTTTTTCAATTGATGCACAAAATCATAGAGTTCGAAGTTCAGTCACATACCTGTTGAAGCTGAGATCGATTTCTGGGTTTAAGTGTTTCCAGTTGTTGTTTGATGATTGTTTAAGCATCAACGGCTTCTATGGAAGATGTATGATCACCACCTTTTCTGAAACCCTGGAACTCTCCAACCAAGTCCACCTACAGTTAGCTCAAAATGAAAATCGAAAATGAGGTTAAGAGTGTTACAGATGGTTGTTCTTGATCTGGATCAACTCCATGATGTATATGGATCGTGTTTGGATGATCAGAACTCAAAGGAATCAAGCCAAAGTCCAAATTCGATTGTTATGGCAGTTTGGAAAGTTTATGTTCATGAGATGCAATTTCTGATTTCCAGCCTTGTTCAAGTTGATTTTAAGTTTGGAACAAGTTTAATAATGATCATGAAACATGTTTGACACCAAAATTTATCATGTTTTCATTGAATTTTGAAAATTGCAAGTTTTCTCAAAAATGTGTTATGTTTCTTGATTTTGAAGAAAGAAGTGAGAAGCATGACTTTGCAATGTTTTGGTGTCCTTTGGACTTGAAATATGATCAATTTATAAGCAAATAGGTTAAAATGTTAGGCAAGTGTCCATGGCATTTGGTGATTCAAAAGCTTTAGGGCAAGAAAGTCTTTTGTAAAGGAAAAGGAACCTTCCTTTTTTCACCATGTGCAATTTTCACAATTTGATCCAATCCTTCAATTATTAATTCTCATTGATATTTATCAGTTGGATGACTCATTTGGCAAGGTTAGAAAGCTTCTAGATGAAGAAAACTCAAAATGACCTATAATTGAAGTTGTGAACTTTGAAAAATCAAGTTTCATGGAGCCTTATGTTTCAATTTCAAAAGTATAGCTAGACTCCATGTATTTGAGAGTTCTTGGACATTTTGGAAAGATGTTTCCACAAGATACAACTTTCATGTTTTGAGTTTTTTCCAATTCAAATTGGAACTAGGTGAAAAAATGGCTTGAAGTTTGGAAAAAATGAGAAATTTCAACACTTAGAAAAATTTCTAAGTATGAAAACTTTTGACTTTTTGTTGACTTTTTCAAATTCTTTGATTTTTTATGATCATGATGGATCATTTGAAGTATTTTGATGATGGAAAAAGTTTTGTTTTGAAAAATTTGACCAAAAGTCAAAGTTTGACTTTTCAGATGAAATTTCATCGGATGTTTACAATGAATCTGTGATGTTTTAAATCCATAAATTAGGTCAAGATGTTGTATCTAAGATATAATGACCAATATCTATCCAAAAAAGTCATTCCTTGTTCAAAAAGTCAGAGAATTCTCATGCTCGACCAAAACCCTAATTGGTCGATCCTCGATTGATCAGTGAGGAAAATGGATATGAGGATTGAAGGCGATGATTTGATCAAGATAGATCAAATGGGTGAAAATCTCAAACCCTAATTGGTTAGCTCTTGAATCGGATGAATCGATGAAACCCTAATTTGACTGTGAATGCTATACAGATTAATCTTTATACAGCATTGGTTGTGCAATGATGCAAATGTAAGGTGGTATATTAGGTCAAAATTTGGGGTATAACAGTGGTCCTTGCAGAAAATGATGAGGTATGATGACCACTTGAGTCACTGAAATCCATCTTAACTTTAGAGGAGCGAACCCTAGCTTGGATGGATTGTTTAGGAGAGGTTTATCTAGTGACCCGTGTGAAATCCTTGAGTATGGAGTTGTGGATTATCTTGAGAAGTAGGAGGGCAAATTTTGGGGTATACGATTGCCTGTTCAATCTTCTTATCTGGAAGGGTTAGATTGGTATGCTTGCCTTTCGTGACCTAAAGGTGGAAGATGATTGAACACTCAATACAAAATTTGCACTCGTTGTTGCCGAAATGGGCTTATATATGCCATGGGCGGTTGATAATAGGAGAGAGTCGAGAATGAACCTTCGTCTTGGCATTTACGGGGTGACGTCGAGAAAGTAGATTGTTTTCCCGTCCTGTTTCGGGTGTTAATCTATGATTTGTTGCTTGGAAATAATTTGTATGGTAGCTCAGATAGTTCTCCCGTCTTGTTTCGGGTATTAATCTTTGACCTTCTGTTTTGGTAAATAGTTGTTACCTATTGGGAAATTTAACTTGAAAGGATATGATTAGTTTTATGCGATTATGATGCATGCGAGTATATGATAATGCTTGTGAATACACATGTTATGACTTTTATGTATAATGTACGAATGTAGATGTTATGGTATTTCAAAACATATCCATCTTGAAGACGATATGAACGTTTTGCTGGAGATTTCTGATGTCCGCTTGGGGATGGGGTTGTTGAAAACCCTGGCTGGGGAATAAGAGATGATTGATTCCTCCGATGCACTATCGACCAAGTTTGAGTGCGGATACTAGTTTGGAAGAATAATAATGATTAGGAGATACTTGACTGGGGGTCTTGAGTGTAGACCTTGTCGCGGATGATTACATTGTCCATAGACCCTGTTGGGGACAACGTGATGAATTTTGATAGGATCACTGCTCTGGGACTAATGTGATGAAGTTTGATAGGATCTCTGCTCGGGGACTAATGTGATGAAGTTTGATAGGATCACTGCTCAGGGACTAATGTGATGAAGTTTGATAGGATCACTGCTTGGGGACCAATGTGATGAAGTTGATAGGATCACTTCTCGGGGACCAATGTGATGAAGTTTGATAGGATCACTGCTCGGGAACTAATGTGATGAAGTTTGATAGGATCACTGCTCGGGGACTAATGTGATGAAGTTTGATAGGATCACTGCTCGGGGACTAATGTGATGAAGTTTGATAGGATCACTGCTCGGGGACTAATGTGATGAAATTGAAGCTGATGAAACTGATAGGATCATTGAAGCTGATGAGGTTGATAGGATCATTAAAGCTGATGAGGCTGATAGGATCATTGAAGCTGATGAGGCTGATAGGACCATTGAAGCTGATGAGGCTGATAGGATCGTTGAAGCTGATGAGGCTGATAGGATCACTGCTTAGGGACTAACGTGATGAAGTTTGATGTATTGGAATACTGTTGGGAGAAGATTGTAGTACTTTGTTGGAGAAGATTTGCCTTTGTAGTGAGAGCGATGTCTCTGTGGGGATTGATACTCCTGCGAATGTATCTCTTATGAAGGTGACTCTGCAGGGATGCATTGGTGACTTTAGTGTCATCTCAATTCCTAGAACCTGTAGTAATTACTTTTTTTTTCGTTCGCTTTTCATTTGTTTGTGAACAGATGTGTATTGTCAGATGCATATAATTATTCAAAGCAATCATTGGACTTTATGCAAAAAACAATAAAATTAGAAAAGGAATGTGCATTGAATTTGAAAAAGTGGCCTATAGTTAGGAAATTTGTGTGCAAGAGACGAACATCTTAGTAAGAGGAAATTGTCGAAATAGTAAAAAGTTATGTGGAAACGATCTCGTCGAGTTTCAACTATGTTATTGCTCATATATTTCCGACTATCTCATCTCCTTGCTGTGAGAAGAAAGTGATTGAACTGATTTGTTCCATTCGAATCTTGAAGCTAATAGTAGTGTGGTCTATAAGTAGATGACATGGTCGAGACATAGTCGTACGCTTAAATCCCTAACTTTTTCCTAGACCGCCCTTTCGGGTTCTCAATCTACCGGGATACCCTTTTTTGCCCAAGCCGCCTTTGCGACTTGCCGGGTGTACATTTTGTATATATATCCTTAACTTTTGCCCGAACCTTTTGGTTCGCGGGATCCCTCATTTTGCCTAGGCGATCGACCTAGCGGGTCTCGTTCATGCGTAGTATTTTTTGACTATGTCTTCATTCACTGGGTGTGGGAAGTCTTCCCCATCCATAGTGCTCAGTATCATAGCTCCGCCAGAAAATACTATTTTGACTACAAATGGTCCCTCATAGGTGGGAGTCCATTTTCCCCTGGGATCACCTTGTGGAAGAATGATGCGCTTGACTACTAGATCACCGACTTGGTAGACTCGGTGCTTGACTTTCTTGTTGAATGCTCTGATCATTCGCTTCTAGTAGATCTGCCCATGGCAGATGGCTGCGAGCCGTTTTTCGTTGATCAAGTTGATCTGGTCAAGGCGAGTCTGGACCCATTCGTCTTCGCCCAATTCTGCGTCCTGGAGGACTCTGGTTAAGGGTATCTAAACCTCGATGGGTAGGACTGCTTCCATACCATATATGAGAGAGAAGGGGGTTGCCCCTGTAGATGTTCGTACTATAGTGCGGTAACTGTGGAGAGCAAACAACAACATCTCATGCCAATCCTTGTAAGTTATTGTCATTCTTTGTATGATCTTATTGAGATTCTTGTTGACGGCTTCCACTGCGACATTCATTTTTGACCGATATGGAGAAGAGTTGTGATGCTTGATCTTGAACTGCGTGCAGAGTTCGGCGATCATTCTGTTATTGAGATTGGTACCATTGTCAGTGATGATCCTTTCGGGGACACCGTACCTACAGATGAGATTATGCTTTATGAATCGAGCCACAACATTCTTGGTAACAGATGCGAAAGAGGCAGCTTCTACCCATTTGGTAAAGTAGTCAATTGCAACAAGGATGAAGCGGTGTCCATTGGAAGCGGTGGGTTTGATCTCTCCAATCATGTCAATGCCCCACATTATGGAAGGCCACGGAGCAGTCAAAACATTCAATGGGACTGGAGGTACATGCACTTTATCTGCGTATATCTGGCATTTATGACAAGATCGAACATAGCGGTAACAATCAGCTTCCATGGTGGACCAATAGTAACCTGCTCTTAGAATCTTTTTAGCCATTGTATGTCCACTGGAGTGGGTACCGAATGCGCCTTCGTGTAACTCTTCCATGATCCGTTCCGCTGTTTTCTGATCCACACAACGGAGTAAGCACAAGTCGTGATTGCGCTTGTACAAGATGTCGTTGCTGAGAAAGAATTTGGAGGCGAATCTTCTTAAGAACTTTTTGTCGTTGACAGATCCCCCTGCGGGATATTCCTGAGCTTCGAGATGCCTCTTAACTTCATAGAACCAAGGTTTCTCTTCGGTGTCAAGCTCACAATAGTATGCTTGTTTGTCGAACCTTTCGATGATGATTTGGGGAGCTTTGTTGTCCCATATGACCTTGAACATAAATGACATAGTAGCTAATGCGTCTGCTAACTGATTCTCTTCTCGTGGAATGTGATCGAAAACAATTTCTTCAAAGTAAGGCATCAGACTTAAGACATGCTCTCGATATGGAATGAGATTCGGATGCTTCGTATCTCACTCGCCTTTAATTTAACTGATCACTAAAGCTGAGTCTCCATACACTTGCAAGAATTTGATTCTCAGGTCAATAGCAACTTTGATACCCACAATGCACGCTTCGTATTCGGCCATATTGTTAGTGCAGTCGAAACATAGTCTGGCGGTGAAGGGCATATGTCCGCTTGTGGGAGATGTAATGATGGCGCCAATACCATTGCCAAGTGCGTTTGAGGCTCCATCAAAGACCATGGTCCATCAGGATCCTGCTTCAGGTCCTTCGTCTAGTCCTGGTTCTTCGACATCAGTGACTAGCAAAACATCCTCGTTTGGAAACTCGAAATGTATAGACTGATAGTCATCTATGGCTTGATGAGCCAAATGATCGGCTACTATACTTCCTTTGATCGCCTTTTGAGTAGTATATTGGATGTCGTATTCGGTCAAGATCATTTGCCATCTTGCTATTCTTCTGGAGAGAGCAGGTTTCTCGAATATGTATTTTATCGGATTCATCTTGGAGAACAACAAGGTAGTGTGAGTCAACATATATTGTCTTAGTCGGTGAGCAGCCCAAGCCAAAGCGCTGCAAGTTTTCTCAAGATGTGAGTATCTTGTTTCACAGTCGGTAAACGTTTTGCTAAGGTAGTATATTGCATACTCTTTTCGACCAGACTCGTCATGTTTCCCCAAGACACACCCCATTGACTTCTCTAATACTGTCAAGTACATGATAAGAGGTCTTCCTTTGGAAGGTGGCATCAGGATAGGAGGATTTTGTAGGTACTCCTTGATTTTGTAAAACGCTGTCTGGAAATCGTTGTTCTATTTCACTACTTGATCTTTCTTCAGCAACATGAAGATTGGCTCACAAGTAGCAGTAAAGTGTGCGATGAATCTGGAAATGTAGTTTAATCGTCCAAGGAAGCCTCTGACTTCCTTCTCGGTGCGGGAAGCTGGCATTTCTTGAATAGCTTTAACCTTGGCGGGGTCAACTTCAATACCTTTACCACTGACAAAAAATCCTAGGAGTTTACCGGATCTGACTCCAAAGGTGCATTTGTTAGGATTAAGTCTTAGTTTGTACTTCTTCAGCCTATCAAACAACTTTCGTAAATGATCGAGATGTTCTTCTTCAGTTTGCGATCGATCTATCATGTCGTCGATGTAGACCTCTATCTCGTGGTGAATCATGTCATGGAATAAAGCTACCATGGTGCGCTGGCATGTGGCGCCAGCGTTCTTCAACCCGAACGGCATGACCTTGTAGCAGAATGTGCCCCACTGTGTAACAAAAGTAGTCTTTTCCATGTCTTTAGGAGCCATTTTGATCTAATTGTAACCGGATAAACCATCCATGAAGGAGAAAACTTTGTGTTGAGAGGTTTTATCAACCAGGACATCAATATGAGGAAGTGGAAAATCGTCTTTCGGACTCGCTCTGTTCAGATCTCTGTAGTCCACACACATTTGCACTTTACCATCCTTCTTTGGTATGGGCACCACGTTTGCAACCCACTGTGGATGAGAAGTAACGGCTAGGAAACCGGCATTGAACTGTTTCATAACTTCGGCCTTGATTTTCTCAGACATCTCAGGACGCATACGACGGACCCTCTACTTCACAGGGAGAAATCCTTCTTTTGTTGGTAGTTGGTGCACCACGATGTCAATGTCTAAACCTGCCATGTCTTTGTAGGACCAAGCAAAAATCTCGATATAGTTTCGCAGCATCTGGACCAATCTCTCTTTGATACAGTTTTCAATACCCACTCCTATCTTGATTTCCTTTTTGTCTTCGTTAGTACCTAGATTCACAACCTCGACTGGCTCCTCGTGTAGCTGTATGACCTTTTCTTCCTGTTGTAGTAGTCTGACAAGTTCTCCTGACACTTCACAATCTTCCTCACCTTCGTCTTCGGCTTGGTAGATCGAATTATCGAAGTCATATTTAGCAATAGCATAGTTGTTATCGACAAGATTCAGAGTGAATATGTAGTGTATCACGTGGGTGTGTGTAAGAACACATAGCTTTTTGAAGGGTGATAAAGTAAAAGAAAGGAAAGAGCACAGTATTTAAATGCAAAAGTTCAATGATTTTATTGAATGAAAATATGCAAATTGACAAGTAATAACCCTCACAAACGAACCATGGTGCCCCGGGCAAGGCACTAGGCTTTAAGTTTATTGTTCGAACATAATGAAATAGAAAAGCATAACAGAAAACTAAAAAGCAATTACTCTTTTCTAAAGGAGATTGGTATTACATCTTTAGTCCTCCAATTGCTGAGTCTGTCATCTAGAGTTGGGAAGATCCAGTTGTTGATGTCGAAGTCGTTGTCATCGTCTTCTATAGCATGGACTCCACTTTTGTTGATGTGGAAAGGAAGCTTGCCGGCACATTCGCGGCGTATCATCTTCTGACCTTTGATAGTGAAGCTAAACCAGTCTTGTCAAATTTGGATGGGAGATCGGGTAGTTGACCCCAAATAGTACAACCTCCTTCTTCAATTGCAGCTTTGGCGTCTTTCAGTGAGGCCATCTTTGGTAGAACTCTAGTAACTTCAAGAGTGACAGGGGAGTCAACAGGCATGACTCATGGAATTGCTTCGAAAGCTTGACAGGGGGTTTCAATGAATTCGCCTTCCATTTCGAGGTATCTGAATGACTGCAGATGGCTTACCATATGAAGCAACTCGATTTTCAAAAATCTTTTAATTCTCGAAAACAGTGAAATCGCCACCTAATTTTATTTATTCCAAAAAGGAAAGGGAAAATATAGATAAAACCCCAAACAAACGGATAAGACGGTCTACGACCAAAAATTGGAATCGGGAGTCGGTTATGTAAGGGGAAGGTATTAGCACCCCTTACATCCATCGTACTCGATGGGACCCATTTAGTCTCTAAGTGTGTGTGTATATTCGCTAATCTCTAAGTTATAAAGAAAGAGAAGTTTGATTATTATTATTTTGAGTTTGGCACGGCTTTTGAACCGTGTGCCTACATATTCCCTTATGCAATGGGAAAGTCAAAACTCTGTAGTTCCTCTTAAAAGGGTTTTAATTATTTGTATTGATTTTATAAGAAAAATCGTGCGTTTAGACATTTCAAATACTTTGAGCTAAGACTTGTTGGTTTGTTTGAAAAGTTTAAGTCCTTGTTCGTATTTGGAACGACTATTGCACGCTCTTTATCGGAAAAGAGTTTAATGATCGCCTATGAGCGATAAAAAGAGTTTGAATGAGTTGTTTTATTTTTATGTGGGAGACGAGTATCGGACCATAAGAGTTCAACGGCTAACGCCCCAATTACTCGGATGAGTGGACAGAAACATCCGAATCATCTTTTTCTACCCAAAAGTTTTATTCGGAAAAGTGAGGTGAAACATGGTTCACGTTTAATTAAATTCAATTAAAGACGCCAAGCATACGGTCGAGGGTCGATACTGGACTGACTACCATATACTTGGGAGGAGAGAGAGATAGAAATTTATTTAAGAAATTATTTGAAAAGAAACCCGACGTTGGATCGGGGTTTAGAACTTTAATTGCGAAAGTGTTCTGACACGCGTGCTGAGATGGAATGGAAGCGGGTTATGATTAACCAAGTATATGGACTCGATTAATCTCGTGAGGATAGGTGCTCCTATCCCCAACCATGAGACCCTGGTGCATGGTGATTGGTATATAGACCAATGTTATTTTCGGGTTATGATCAATTAAAGCAACAAGGGCTTCAACTGATCTCGTGAGGATGGCCATGCCCATCCCCAACTATGAGACCCTTTAGGAAATTGACGTATGAGTCAATCAAGGCAGAATCGAATTGATTTTAAATTTAAATTGTGTGCAAAGTGTACAATGGTGAATAATTGCTGAATGAGTAAATAAACAGACAAAAACATCATATAATACAATCGGAAATTTAAATAATTATTGGAGATGATTTTTTCTGTTTGATGAAGAATCGGCTAATAATTTAATCGATAAATCATCAAACACAAACTATCAGATCCAATAATCATTTAATACATCGCACAAAAAATATTATTTACGAAAATAAATTAATTGAAAAGATAAGTTTAGAAATAGCCTGGGTGACGCGGATTTGAGCGATGCAACAAGAAAACCAGAGATAGATACTCCTGGGCCCAAATAAAGTGCGCAACGAGCCTTCAGAAAACTTCGGATGAAGCGTGATGCGCCATTGATCATGGAAGTAGTGGCAATATGGGTATGTCGATATTGAATACAGAGAAAACAAAGAAAAAAATGCTAGAAATTTCCTATTAATATATACGAAAAATAAAATGCTTAACCAATATTAATATTCTTTTTATTTTTGTGTATACTAGAAAAAGAAAATGTGATAATGATAACTAAAGAAAAAATAATAGTAATAATAAAACATAGTTATGATAATAATAATAGTAAATATAATGATATGTTAGCTATAACAATAATATTAATAATAATGTAATTAATAGTAATGATAACAGGATAGTTATAATAATAATAATTATTAAGTAGTAATAATAAAAATAGAAGTTAACTAAGTAATAATAGTAATAGTAATATATAATAGGTATTAATAATAATAATAATAAACTAAGTAATAATAATAATGTATAAAAAAAAATTAAACCTAATTAATCTAAACTAATACAACTTAAATTATTTTTTATAAAGAAAAACAATATCAGTTTTTTTTCTAGAAAACCCATTCTCTCCAAGAACACGATCTCTCACCCTCATCCTCACTACCGACCCTCACTGTTCTCAAACTTGTCCCAAAATGGAACTTTTACTTCTTCTTTCTCGCCGCGATCGCTTTTCCTCTCGTTCACACAGAAACCTCACCGGTTTCCCTCAACACCGCCGCGATTTGTCTCTCTGTTACCTCTCTCACGCACACTCGCGATCTGTCTCTCTCGCTACCGGAAATCTCTCTCTCTCTCGCTACCGGAAATATCTCTTTTCTCTCGAACTATTGTTTGCATGTGTAATTTCTGAACCGTTTTGATTTTGTTTTCGGTTTGTGTTTACAGATGATTTACCGGTTTGGCTTGGAAGGTTCGGAAACCCTAGATCAGCAATTCGTGGCGAATGGACTCCGGGTGAGATCGTTCCCAAAACCCTTTTCTCTTCGTCGTCTTCTTTCTCTGTCAGAACAAGGTTTCTGGAAAAAAAACTCTCTGAAGGGCTATTTTTTAGGGAAATGATGATTATTGTTAGGTGTATTTGGTCTGAACTGGTTTTTGGTTTTTCTGTTTGGTTAGAACCGATCCTTGTTTCTGGGTTTTTTGGTATGTTGTGTTTTGAACAGATGCTCCAACTTGGTATCTCTGGCTTTGAGTTTGTGTGTTTTTGAACAGATGCCTTCACTTGTCCTCTTCTTTTCTGGGTTACTCGTGTATATATCTTAACTGGCATTTCGATAATAACAGATACTTTTTTCTTGTTCTTGTTGGTGTCCTGTGTATTATATCTTGGTCTGCTGGTTCCTTGAACTGATATGCACTTGAGTATTCCTGCTGCCTGCTATTTTCCTTTACTTTTTGGCTTTAATAGAGTTTAACATGATCTTGGCCACTTTTAGAACAGATTTCTGCCTTGGTCTATTACCATTCTTGTGTAATCCTCATCTGTCCCTTATTGGTAACATGTAATGTGGTAAATGGTTGCTTGTGGTTAACAGCAATTTTCCTCTCTTGGCCATGTTTCCTGCTCTGATACTTGAGATTGAATTTTTGCATTTTGTCACATCTATGCATGCTGTCTGTTGAGTGAAAAAAAATTCACATTACGCTGATAACCAAGCAAATGGGTAAAAACTCTCTCTTGTTGCCTGTTGCCTCTTGCTGCCTGTTGTATGTTGGCTGCTGTATGTTGACTTTATTTGAGTACAAACTGATTTTTTTGGAATTGCCAAGTTATAGGGCTGTTGGTCTGATGGGCTGCCTGTGGAAAAATGATGTTTTCCTTTCCTGATTTCCGACTTGCACCTCCTTTGTGAACCAACAACGGAAGTTGTTGTGATTTGCAAAGGAGGTAACGGTAATGGCCGATGAAAGAACTTCGATTCTGAGGCTTTGCATCTGAAACAGTTAACCTTCACTCCTGATTCCTAAAATTAGCCCTAATGATGAGTTTGACAAAATACCATGTTTCCTTTGAACTTATCCTGACATACAGCTACTAAACATTTTTTCTTGTTTCAGGTAACGTGGTGAAAACGGCAACGGTGGCCTAGAGGAAATAGAGCAACGTAACGGAAAAGACTGAAGATATGAAGACTCGAACCTTTTTGTAGAAAATTCGTAGGATTCGTAGGACTTGTGGGATTTGTCATTGTAATTTACAAATTCCTTCTTTTTGTAACAAGTTTGTACTTTCCATGAGCAAACTTTAAAATACTTTGTAATTTTGTAATTCAAATTTGATCAGGTTAATAACACAAACTCGTTTCTTCACATTTCGAGATTATTTCTCAAGTTCCTCGCAAAATGCAATGTGACCTTGTAGAAACTCAAGACAAATAGGTACAACCTTGAATAAAACCCGTAGCATCTTACTGTACCCAAAAGGTGAATTAACCGATATTTTGCCTAATGAACTTGCATTTTTCCTTCTAGTGAATTTAAATTTCAAGGACAAATGGATCCTTTAAAACTTAAAACTCTGAAAACAATATAAAAACTTATCTTGAATGCCAACTCCAAAAGCAAACGAGATCCTTTTCGAAATTCGAATTGAACCGAATAAATGACAAAAATGACAGTTCCTCTGAAATCCAGTGTAATCTTTTTTTTATGAAAATTTCGCCCGTAGAATTTTGAAACCAACATGATAGAATATCTATGATAACAACGAATCACCAAAGTGAAACGAAGGGGAAAATTTTTGGGGTGCGACAGTTGCCCCTATTCAATCATCTTAAACCTGATAAGTGAGAAAAAGCGACAGCTTTCGAACATTCAAGGTGGAAGAGGATTGAATACCAAGAAACCAATTTAACTTCGAGAAATGAAAATTGAGAAGGCATGCGAAGATCCACAAAGTTAAAGAATGCGCAAACTTTACGAAAATATAATCGAATTTGTCGGAAAAATCCGAAGAGTTAAGGAATACCCAGACTTTAAGAAAGCGAAATCGATGAGTGTGAAGACCTCAAAGAGTTAAAGAATACCCATAAACTTTAACGAAGATATATGGCTTAGAACAATCTCGAATTGTTGGTGCGAAAGTCGAGAAGCCATGGCATACTAAATGTCTTTGACCGTGTAACCTCGAGTTACCCAGAGCAATTGATGGCGCGAGAGTACAATTCTGCGGGGATAAACAAAACAATATCCACACCAGTGCGGTATAGATGTTTATGGGTCGGTAAATCTTGTTTCCGGCGTTTACTGCGATGAGAGATCTTCTTGAACATGTACGGACATGTTGAACAACTTCTAAGTTGACAAGATCTTCAATTTGTATGCGAGATAGCTTTACCGTTGATAGAAGAATCAGATTGCTTTGTGGTGAAAAACTTCTAGGGTAAAGAGTTTCAATTTCTTGACATTGTATGGACAATGCGTTGTAGCAAGTGGATATGTGGATCAACCGAGTTGGAGAAAACATCACGAGATTGAATAAACATCTCAGGGTGGATATTTATTATTGAGTAGTTGATAACTTACTGGGGAAATAAACGCACCAGAAGTTTGATGTAATTTTCTGAGAACCGCTCAGAGAACGAAATGCGGAATTCGTTGCCAGTAGAAATTGTTGGGAAGATTCTTGTCTGAAAGAAATCTTTGAAAATACCAAGAATGATATCGTAGTAATCCTTTCTGAAGGAGATTCACTTGGGGAGAGAAATAAGCTTTGCTGGGGAAACTTCGTAAGAAAACCGTGTGGAAAATTCACTGGGGATTCCCGGTTGATAATTTGCTGACCTTAGAGTCCGTCTGAAAGAGACAACTGTTTCGCTGGGGAGAAATCCTGATCGGAGAAAACCTCAGTTGTTGAGATCCAAGCAAGCGTGTAACTTGTGCTTGTAGAAAAAGAGGATAACTTTGTCGTATGAGAATTAATCCTTCCATTTTGATCCTTACGAAGATACAATTTTAGTTGAAAAACCTGCAAAACAGATAGCCGTAGCCAATTCATGAGTATGACATGCATGATATGATGATTTTTTTTCTAATGCAAATAGTGCATGATGTTCTGATACTGTTGAGAGAAGGAAGACATCACTGGGGAATCCAACCGAACGATCTTGTTGTGATAAGAGATCACTGGGGATGGTCAATCGGTTCTCTGGGGAGAGACTTCATTGGGGATTTGACACTATTGTCAATATGATCTTTCAACCCAAGCGTTCACCTGGCACTGGGGAGAAAAGGATAAATATCGTCTGAGAACTTTTACTTCCACATCCAAAATTTTACGAGCAGATTCCCAAATTACAGCAAGGGTTTATGCATATTGCACCGTGATATGACATGGATGAATGAATGAATGCATGCGTGAGTATCTTGGTTGATGCATTGGTTTATCAAGCTGAATTCCGACACATGAAAATCGGGCCTTGATGTGGCCATAATCCAAGTTACATATGCTAATGCAAAGATTTCCTCACAGGGAAAATATCTTCTGATTACTCGCGATCACCAAGGCGGATGCGGGTAGTTCAATTCGAGGAAAAGCACAATGCTTAAAAAGTCAGTCACCCCCAACATTCCGTAAATCAAAGCGATTTTAAGTTTCAAAATTTATTGTTTCATCATTTTTGAATGACTTCAATTTTGTCTAAAACAAGCAGCGACATTAAGTTAATCATACAGAAAAGATAAAAAAATAGGACAAGAAATGAAGTTCAACTGAACAATCTTTATTTAAAATATGAGAGAAACAACTCATAAGTAGGGATTTTGTACATAAAGATGCACATTCCTTTAGGAGGAGCATACAGAAAAAGTGAATCTATTACACATTACTTAAAACAACAACGAAATTGAAACTGAACTTCATTGAACCAAAACATGCTATTCCCCCTCTTGACTGCTATTCTTCATCACTTCGCTTCTGAATATGGTGATTGAACTAATCCTCTCCTTATGAGATTTTGTTGTGGCGCAGAGATGCGTACTGCAGCATTATGTCCTTACACATTCCCTAACTTTTTGCGTGAACCATTTTAGAAGATCTTGGTTCACCGGGATATCTACCTTTTTTTTGCTTAAGCCGCCCTTTCGGGTTTTCAGCTTACCGGGCTTAATTTTTTTCTTTTTTAGACATAATACTTCTTGACTGCGTCTGAGTTGATAGCGTGTGCCAAGTCTTCTCCATCCATGTTGGTGAGAACAAGAGCTCCTCCCGAGAAAACTTTCTTTACCACATATGGCCCTTCATAGTTCGGCACCCACTTTCCACGGGGGTCTCTGTGTGGAGAGATTATCCTCTTTAGCACCAATTCGCCCACCTTGAACTCGCGAGGACGTACCTTCTTCTCGAAAGCCCTCTTGATTCTTTTCTGATAGAGTTGGCCATGACAAATGGCTGTCAATCTCTTTTCTTCGATCAGATTGAGTTGGTCGTATCTGTTTTGGACCCATTCCGCCTCTTCCAACTCCGTTTCCATCAGAACTCTGAGAGAAGGAATCTCAACTTCTATAGGGGGAGTACTGCCTCCATACCATAAACAAGTGAGTAAGGTGTCGCTCCGGTCGATGTGCGAACAGACATTCTGTACCCGTGCAAAGCGAAAGGCAACATCTCGTGCCAATCCTTATACGTCTTCACCATCTTCTGAAGGATCTTCTTGATATTCTTGTTAGCTGCTTCAAACAGCACCATTCATCTTAGGTCTGTAGGGAGATGAGTTGTGATGATCGATCTTGAATGTGTCACATAACTCCTTCATCATCTTGTTGTTCAGATTCGTCCCATTGTCAGTGATGATCTTGCTAGGAGTACCGTAGCGACAGATTATGTTATTCTTGATAAACCGGGTAACCACTTGTCGTGTCACGTTCGTATACGAAGCAGCCTCAACCCACTTGGTGAAATAGTCTATGGCGACTAGTATGAAGCGATGTCCGTTGGAAGCTTTCGGCTCAATCATTCCGATCATATCAATTCCCCACATAGAGAATGGCCATGGAGAGGTCAAAACATTCAGAGGTGAGGGTGGCACATGCATCTTATCAGCGTGAATCTGACACTTGTGACATTTCATCGCATAAACGACACAATCCGTTTCCATGATCATCCAATAATAACCAGCCCTGAGGATCTTCTTTGCCATTGCATGCCCATTTGCGTGAACACCAAAAGAACCTTCATGAATTTCTTTGATAAGTTGATCTGCTTCGTGTCTATTCACGCATCTGAGCAAGACCAAATCAAAATTCCGCTTGTACAACACCCCACTACTCAAGAAAAAGTTGGCAGACAACTTCCTCAAAGTCTTCTTATCCGTAATAGATGCCCCTTCTGGGTACTCGCCCGTTTCTATGTATTGCTTGATATCATAGAACCAAGGTTTACCGTCAGTTTCTTCATCAACCATCATACAGTAGCCAGGTTCATCTAGACGCTCGATAGTGATGGAAGGTGCTTCGTTAGCCACTTGACCTTGAACATGGAAGACAAAGTGGCTAAAGCATCATTAGCGATTCTCCTCCTAGGAATGTGATGGAAAGTAATCTCATCGAACTATGGTATCGACTTCAAGATATGATCTGCATGCGGAATCAACTTTTCATTACGAGTTTCCACTCTCCTTTGACACGGCAAACAGCAGTGCCGAATCTCCATAAACTTCAAAATTTTGATTCTCAAATCAATGGTACTTCTATCCGAAAATACAAGCTTCGTATTCCGCCATGTTGTTGGTACAATCGAAACAGATTCTGGCGGTGAAAGGAATATGAAAACCTGTTGGGGAAGTTATGATTGCCCCTATTCCATGCCTCACTGCATTGGATGCTCCATCAAATACAAGCGTCCACGGATCTGGCTCGGGTCCTTCCTGCAGTCCGGGAATGTTGCATTCTCTGATAAACATGACATCTTCATCTGGGAAGTCAAACCTCATCGGTTGATAGTCCTCCATAGGCTGGTGGGCGAGATATTCTAATACCACACTTCCCTTGATAGCTTTCTGAGTTACATATTGAATATCGTATTCAGATAGTAACATCTGCCAACGTGCAATCCTTCCAACCAAAGCTAGCTTTTCGAAGATGTATTTGATAGGATCCATCTTGGATATCAGCATTGTAGTGTGACACACCATGTATTGTCTCAAGCGGCGGGCAGCCCACGCTAAGGCACAACAAGTTTTCTCTAACAGAGAGTACTGACTTTCGCACTCGGTGAACTTCTTACTCAGATAGTAGATTGCATGCTCTTTTCTTCCCGTTTCGTCATGCTGCCCCAGAACACAACCCATAGACCCTTCGAGTACGGTGAGGTACATTATGAGAGGCCTTCCGGGCACGGGCGGTATCAAGATAGGTGGTTCTTGTAAGTATTCTTTGATCTTATCAAATGCTCGCTGACAATTATCATTCCATACGATGGCTTGATCTTTCTTCAACAATTTGAACAAAGGTTCACAAGTAGCTGTCAAATGTGATATGAACCGGGAGATGTAATTTAAGCGTCCCAAGAAACCACGAATTTCCTTCTCTGTTCTTGGTGCTGGCATCTCTTGAATAGCTTTTACTTTGTCAGGGTCCACCTCGATACCTCGTTGGCTCACTATGAATCCAAGTAACTTCTCGGACCGGACTCCGAAAGTACACTTGTTGGGATTCAATCGTAGTTTATACTTCCTCAATCTTTCAAACAGCTTTCTGAGATGGACAATGTGCTCTTCTTCAGTTTGAGACTTGGCAATCATATCATCCACATAGACCTCAATTTCTTTATGCATCATGTCATGGAAAAGAGCTACCATGGCTCTTTGATAAGTTGCCCCCGCATTCTTCAATCCGAAAGGCATGACTTTGTAACAGAAGGTGCCCCATGGGGTGGTGAATGTTGTCTTCATCATGTCTGCAGGATCCATCTTGATCTGGTTGTACCCGGAGAAGCCATCCATGAAGGAGAAAACTGACGACTGAGCTGTGCTATCGACCAAAACATCAATGTGAGGTAAAGGAAAATCGTCTTTCGGGCTGGCTCAATTCAAATCTCTGTAGTCTACACACATCCGAACCTTTCCATCCTTCTTGGGGACAGGTACAATGTTGGCAATCCAATCTGGATATACCGACACAGCAAGGAAACCGGCATCGAACTGCTTCTTTACCTCGTCTCTGATCTTCTTAGCCATCTCGGGGTGCGTCCTCCTCGGTCTTTGCTTCATGGGCGAGCATTCGGGCTTTAGCAGTAACTTATGCACCACAATATCTGTATCGAGTCCCGGCATGTCCTGATACGACCAAGCAAACACATCTGCAAACTCTCGCAGTAAGTTAAACAACTCATCTTTTATCTCTTGCTCCAAGGCGGTTCCAACTTTGACTTCTTTGGGATCCTCTTCAGTACCCAGATTGATCACATCCACTGGTTCCTGATGAGGTTGAATCATCTTCTCCTCGTGCTCAATCAGACGCGCTAACTCTTCAGGGAGTTCATAGTCTTCTTCACCGTCATCTTCGGCTTGGTTGATCGGGAAATCGAAGTCAAAAGGAGTTATAGCATGGCTATGTTCAACAAGCTCAGTTTCAGGTGATCTGCATAAATGATTGATTTTATCTTTAGATGTGTATGTTCATTTTAGCAGAAAGATAGTGAAAATGTTGTTGTTTTTTTTATTTAAGATGCACTGGAAAGTAAAAGTAAAAACAACAAAAGGGATCTCAAACTGAATAACAAATGCGCTTTTTATTGAAGATAAAAGTTCAAGCCCTACAAAGCAATCCTTTGTGCCTTGGGCAGAGCACAGGATTTTTTTAATTGAAAACAAGAAATTACTTTGAAAATGAAATGATAGGGGTAACATCCTTGACGCTCCAATTCTTGAGTGCCACACCGGGAGGAGTACGGAACACCATCTGGGAAAGCTCCACTGCACGCTCATCATCTTCAATGGCATTGATAGCCTTCTCGGAGCGGAAACCTTTTGCGACAAAAGTATCCTCTAGACGAGGGACAAATCCTTTTCCTATCTCTGAACTTCTGCTGATCCCGGAGTATGATTGATAGCCAAGTCCGCCCTTGTCCTTCTTTTCCGCAACATTTATCACTGTACCCCAACCTTCAGGGTTTCCGGCCTCAATGAGAGCCTTGACATCTTGCCAACGGGTTATATTACCCCTAGGTTTTTCAACAGTCTTGACCTCCTTTTGCACATTCCCCACAATCTCCAAAGCTTGAAATAGGGTCTCATGCACTTCATCTCCGACATCCACATATTTGAATTCAGACAAATGACTAACCAGGTAGTCTTCTTCACCACTAACTTCCACCACCTGGTTGTTCAACAAAAAATTCAATTTCTGATGTAGGGTTGAGGTGGACCTTTGCCCATGTATCGGTCTTCCCAACAAGCAGCTATAAGTGGAAAGATGTCCATCACACGAAAAGTAATATTGAAGATTTGAGGTCCGATGAGCCTTTGGAAGATCAATCTCCCTATCGCCATCCTCGCGATCCGTGAAAGCCTTCACAATTGGGTTTCAAGCGCCCTTCTACGGGTGAGCCAATGTCGTCTTCGGGATTACATTCAGCGCTGAGCCTGTATCAACTAGAACTCTGGCAAGAGTTGTTCCACCACATGTAACAGAAATATGAAGAGCCATATTATGACTACCTCCATTCTGAGGGAGATCAGCGTCGGTGAATGACAAACAGCTGCCATCATTTAAGCTCGAGATTGCAACATCTAGTTGATTGATTGTAATATCCTCAGCCACGTATGAACTGTCAAGAAACTTCAACAGAGCCATCTTGTGGGCCTCTGAACTCTTCAAAAGGGACAAGATTGAGATCTTCGCTGGATTCTGACTAAGTTGGTCAACTATTTTGTAGTCACTCCTCTTAATGATCTTTAACGTCTCATCACTCGGCTTGAAGATATCCCTTAACTCTTCCGCATTCAAATCAACAGCTCCATCTTTCCTTGGAGGGACATCCGACACTTTCTCGGCAGCTCGGTTCTTCATTGGATCCTGGTGATAAATTCGACCGCTACGGGTCATACCACTCGAACTTGTTATGTTCTCCACAGTAGACTCCTCTAAAACCACTGGCTTACCTCCAACGATAACTTCCAGTTCATAATTCCAAGGTACTGCCTTTGTGCTTTAATAAGGGATCTGGATAGGCGGGTAGACCATCATTGGTTCCACCGCCGTAACAGGCTCTTCTTCTTGGATTGGAGACACATGAAGTCTCCTATTATTGATCAGGGGAACCACCACGTCCACTTCCGCCGGTAGAACTCGTGAGCTGGACCAAATGCTGATACATTAATCCTTGCAAATACTTTTTAAACTTTTCACAACATTCTGGGTTGTCTTGGCAAATCAGACATCCCTCGTGACCTTCCTCCACTAAATCGGCATTCTTCAATTCTTCCAACACCTTCTTCAAAGACACTTTCAACTGCCCTACCTCCATGACCAAACTACTTTCTTCAATTAAAGCGTTCATGATGATGTCCATGCCTCGGCAATGGATTATTAGCTATGTTGGGGACATCGGTGAGTTAACAACTTAGGTCAATTAATTCCTGGACTTTGCATTTGAACGCGAAGCAATCCTCTGTAGTATGCCCTGGAGAGTTAGCATGGAAAGCACATCTGGCATTCTCGTTGAACCATGGCTTGGGAGGCCACAGAGCAGGCTTGATTCCTTGGCACCACTCTCCCATCTTGGATTAAATACGGCAGTAGACTTGAGTATGTCATAGGAATAGGCTGAATTTCTTCTTTAGTATATTTGTGATAATGTGGACTCCTTTGTTGGACTAAACCCTTGTTTTGATTCCTGATTGGTTGTTGTTGTTGTTGCTGAACTTGATTCGTCGGAACTTGAGTTGAATATTGCATTGGCACTTGCATAGGTTGTTGATCGGCATACTTGGAAATTGCATGGCAGCCACATAGGGATCGACACATAAGGGACCTAGGCGGGAGCGGATCTGGTGGTGATCTTCCCTTCCTCTTCCTCTGGCTCCAAATCTGCATTGGTTTGGCCTCTTTCCTCTTGAAACCATTGAACACCTTCTTTCTTTAGAGCGGTCCTACATTCCCTCGAAATCTTTCCGGTCTTGATCCTTCTTCAATTCTCTCACCCACCATTACAGTTAGAAGTCGGAGAAAGTGCTTCGATCAATCTTCGTAATATTATGCGGGCAATGTTCCCATAAAAATCATTCGACTCCCTTTCGACTAAAGCCGGTTGCACCCTCGAAGCCACCTCTCTCCACCTCTGAGCGTATTCCTTAAACGATTCCCTTTCTTTCTGTGACATGTTCTGAAGCTGTACTCGGTTGGGGGCCAAAGTAGTATTGAAATGGTATTGCTTGAAGAAAGCACTAGATAGATCATCCCAAGAGCGGATGTTTGTCTTTTCGAGTTGCATATACGGTCTAAAAGCCTATATTGAAAGCGATGGATCATCGATTTTTTTGACATGTGCCGCCATTTTGCGACAGTACATTCTTAGATGGGTATCTGGACAGCTCACCCCCTTATACTTCTCAAAATCGGGCACTTTAAACTTTGGCGGAATGACAACATCGGGTACAAGACACATGTCTGCGGCCTCATTGACAACATTCTTCCTCTCGGCTCTTTCATTTGTTAACTCCTTACATCTTTTGGCGGCCACGTCTGGAGCAGGTTTGGATTACTGCGGTCTCTACGTTACGGTAGCGCCTCATATAGTCATCTTGTTGCTCTTCCTGAGGGTTGTGGACCACAGATGCTCTTGTTCGTCCCCTCTTGCCTTTGCTCGACATTCCCATAGCTTGGTTAGCGATATGGGAGGCGGAGCGTTCCTTGATTCTCTGCTCCGTTGGCGAAATCAAATGGCATCCCATAGAGCGGAGGATTAAGTGCTTGCCTTGGAAATGGAGTATCACCTCGGAGAGTTCTCATGTTTCGGTGATGGCGGAGGAACGTTGTTAGATCGTTGTTAGGTTGTAGCTGGTGGCCAGCGGCAGCCCTCTCCTTCTCTCTTACATCTTTGAGCCGTAAGCATTTCCATTAAGCGATCCATCTTGGTCTTGACGTATCAATGTCATCTTGCATAGCCGTTTGGTTCGTCGCATATTGATCCATTTCTCTTCTCACGTTAGTCCTGGTTTCGTACGGGCTTCGAGTATTCAGCGTGAATCCTGACGAGAGGAAACGTAATGAGCCTGGTGTTCTTGTTTTAATAACATGCATGATTATGTATGTTTATGCAAAATGATTATGATTGGTTCCCATTCTTACGAATCTTTATCGGACCCAATCACTTAAGCAAACAGCACGACAAATGGATAAACAGCTTCTTCATTCTAATCATGGAAGTCAAATACAAAATCGGTTTAAATGCGAAGAAAGTAAATAGCAAGACTCGCAGGCCTGCTTTAAGTGTTTTTACAAATACCATGAAGCTGGAAAATACACAAACATTACAAAGACTAGAAATGTTGGCCTCTGCGGGGCTTGAACTCTCTTATCTCTTTCTGAAAACGCTCCACCATGTCTCTGCAAAGATCGATGAAGTACTCCACCGCTGGGGGCACTCGGTTTTCCTCTAAATCTTCAACAGCTGATTGTAGTCTCCATGGGACCTCTACCATCAATTGTCTGCAGAATTCAACCAGACCTTAGTAGTTGTCATACAAGCTTTTGTTCTGCTCTTCCAAGGTAAAAATGATTTCTCCTCTATTCACCCAAAGCTCGTTCTGACGCCGGGCTTCTTCTTGCCATCCCTCACATTGGACTTCCAACTCTCCATACGATGCTTCCCACCGGACCACAAGATCTCTCGCGGCGTCCAAGTCTTGGATTTTCTGAGCTAATTCCTCGGAGTCCACATTGCGTGCTAAACGGGCTTCCTCTTTGAGACGCGTTTCGCGTGCCAAGCTGGATTCAATGTCTTTTAGTGCGGCTTTTAACTCTTGGATTTGAGTGGTAAGAGTTGTTTTCAAATCCGACTTTGCTTTGATGGCTCGCTCTTCATCCGCGTAGGCTTTCCCTCTTTGCTGTTCGGCCCTGGCTAACTTTCGATTGAACTCTCTTAGCTCAAAGTTGGCAGCATCCAAGTTGTCTTTTACACGGAACTTCGCTTTCTTTTCTATTTCTACCTGCTCCTGACTCTTTAGAAGCTCATCATCCCTTTCTCTGAGGCTTTGCATCAAATCATCCTTTTCTCGGGTAACACGAGTAAGGATAGCTTGCTGTCGACCCTTTTCAGCTTGCATTTCAGTGATGGTGAGCTTGAGCTTATTAAATTCTTCAATAGGAACATGAGTGGCTTCAAGTTACGGATGAAACCCTGGAGCATACGGAGCTTGACTTCTTTGACCCTACCATCACCCTTGCTTATAGGGTTCTTTGGCCACCTGATCTCTTTTCCCCAATTCTCTTCCTTTCCTATGGATCCGAGTCAAGCGCTTACGATTTGCCTTAATAAGCGAGGATTTTCTTTCCCAAAGTCTTCTAGAGAAGCTCTTCCAACAACTGCATCATTCGGCTCGGTTTCAAAGGATAACCTAAGCGCCTTAATGCCAACCTAGGGTTGTAATTAATCTGACCTTGAGATCCCATCAATGGGACATTGGAAAAATCTCCACAATTAGTAATAATTTCCCCACATTCCAATTTGGTAGGTACCAAACTATAGCATCAGTAAGCAAGCCAGCGTCACGGGCCCATGACAAATCCTTCAACACATCGTACCACGGACCTCGGTTGGTAAGTGAGATAAAAACCGGGAGTATAATGAGATCGACATAGAACTACACCTCTCTTCTTTTCATGCCTTACATGGAGGTGATAAAGCACATCTTCCACAAGCGGGGGTGGATTCTTTCTAGAAACAAACACATTAACAGCGTATTCTTCCACGAACTCTTCTTCACCACTCGGAAACATAACAATCCCAAATATGAGTAGAGCAAGAACAACATAAAAAGCATTCGTATTACCTGCTTCTGCCAATTCTTTTGCCTTGTTCTCCAATGCCTTCGGGGATCCCTTTAGCTTTGCACAAGGCAACTTCTCGACCGGCGGATACAACACTTGACTAATCGGTCACATGTCACTCTTTCTCCCAAGTGGTGAAGGGATACCATCTTTGAGCCATCCTAGCGGAATCTCAAACTCTTCAATGGTGGTCGGTTGAAAGTCTTGAAAAGTGAAACAGGAGCGGAGAGTCATATCTTGGTACAAAGCAACCATAGCTCGTACATCGACATTTGTGTCCAACAGCTTCAGAATGTGACCATATCTTCTAGTGAAAGTGTTTATATCAGCCTTCTTAACCTTTTCTTTCAGACGTAACAGGACCTCCAACTTTGGCATCTTGACCTTGATCGGATTGGTATGCCTTTTCTCATCCATTTGTTAACCGTTTGCTTATGTGAACCAAGTCCTTAGGATTCCTACAAAATCGGAACAAATAATGTTGATGATTAATTCATGCATGTTGGATGTGATGTAATGTGATGCAGAAATAGCATGTTAAAGTTTTTTAGAGTGGCCGGGTATTTTTGACATCTACCCAACAATTCCCCCCTGGATGGCTCTTAGGGTTTTTGATACAACAAACACAAATTCTTGTGCATCGCAAAAATACTTGCGACGCTACAACCCTTTTCTTTTCTTTTTCCTTTAGAGAATTTGGTTTGAGGGAGAGTTACGTATTAACCGAACAGACAAAGCAGGTCTATCGGTCTGACAAACGTAACCCTCAATACGGGATACGAGCAGGGAACCCAAAATCATTGATCGACTTGGGTATATCATTTTCACCACAAATAAATTTGTGATTAGATGATATATCCAAGAACGTCTCATTTGAGCATTCTTAAAACTTAGGTTAGGTTTCCTTAAAGGTCAAAACTAGGGGAAAATCCCTTCTAACAACACTATCGTCAATGCAAAAATAACTTGCAATCGGCGATAATGTCTTGAAAGAACCTCCCTAGGTGTGGTCTTAGCACCAACTTACAAGACATTTCCGTCTAGCAAATCAATACTATAACCACTCTAATTTATGTGTTCTATAGCCTTGGTAGTGGGCTTTTCCTATAGTCCCATCAATATTCCACACAACAATAATATATCAATAAGATAATAATTAAAGCGATAAGAAATAAATGACTAATTTAAAACACAAAAATAGAGTGATATAAAGCGAAAATAAACACACATCGAAGAGCTAAACTAGGGTTGACACGCTTAGTCAATATTCCCGATGAAGTCGCCAAGAAACAACTCGATTTTCAAAAATCTTTTAATTCTAAAAGCATTGAAATCGCCACCTAATTTTATTTATTCCAAAAGGAAAGGAAAATATAGATAAAACCCCAAACAAGCGGATAAGGCGGTCTACGACCAAAAATTGGAATCGGGAGTCGGTTATGTAAGGGGAAGGTATTAGCACCCCTTACATCCATCGTACTCGATGGGACCCATTTAGTCTCTAAGTGTGTGTGTATATTCGCTAATCTCTAAGTTATAAAGAAAAAGAAGTTTGATTATTATTATTTTGAGTTTGGCACGGCTTTTGAACCGTGTGCCTACATATTCCCTTATGCAATGGGAAAGTCAAAACTCTGTAGTTCCTCTTAAAAGGGTTTTAATTATTTGTATTGATTTTATAAGAAAAATCGTGCGTTTAGACATTTCAAATACTTTGAGCTAAGACTTGTTGGTTTGTTTGAAAAGTTTAAGTCCTTGATCGTATTTGGAACGACTATTGCACGCTCTTTATCGGAAAAGAGTTTAATGATCGCCTATGAGCAATAAAAAGAGTTTGAATGAGTTGTTTTATTTTTATGTGGGAGACGAGTATCGGACCATAAGCGTTCAACGGCTAACGCCCCAATTACTCGGATGAGTGGACAGAAACATCTGAATCCTCTTTTTCTACCCAAAAGTTTTATTCGGAAAAGTGAGGTGAAACATGGTTCACGTTTAATTAAATTCAATTAAAGACGCCAAGCATACGGTCGAGGGTCGATACTGGACTGACTACCATATACTTGGGAGGAGAGAGAGATAGAAATTTATTTAAGAAATTATTTGAAAAGAAACCCGACGTTGGATCGGGGTTTAGAACTTTAATTGCGAAAGTGTTCTGACACGCGTGCTGAGATGGAATGGAAGCGGGTTATGATTAACCAAGTATATGGACTCGATTAATCTCGTGAGGATAGGTGCTCCTATCCCCAACCATGAGACCCTGGTGCATGGTGATTGGTATATAGACCAATGTTATTTTCGGGTTATGATCAATTAAAGCAACAAGGGCTTCAACTGATCTCGTGAGGATGGCCATGCCCATCCCCAACTATGAGACCCTTTAGGAAATTGACGTATGAGTCAATCAAGGCAGAATCGAATTGATTTTAAATTTAAATTGTGTGCAAAGTGTACAATGGTGAATAATTGCTGAATGAGTAAATAAACAGACAAAAACATCATATAATACAATCGGAAATTTAAATAATTATTGGAGATGATTTTTTCTGTTTGATGAAGAATCGGCTAATAATTTAATCGATAAATCATCAAACACAAACTATCAGATCCAATAATCATTTAATACATCGCACAAAAAATATTATTTACGAAAATAAATTAATTGAAAAGATAAATTTAGAAATAGCCTGGGTGACGCGGATTTGAGCGATGCAACAAGAAAACCAGAGATAGATACTCCTGGGCCCAAATAAAGTGCGCAACGAGCCTTCAGAAAACTTCGGATGAAGCGTGATGCGCCATTGATCATGGAAGTAGTGGCAATATGGGTATGTCGATATTGAATACAGAGAAAACAAAGAAAAAAATGCTAGAAATTTCCTATTAATATATACGAAAAATAAAATGCTTAACCAATATTAATATTCTTTTTATTTTTGTGTATACTAGAAAAAGAAAATGTGATAATGATAACTAAAGAAAAAATAATAGTAATAATAAAACATAGTTATGATAATAATAATAGTAAATATAATGATATGTTAGCTATAACAATAATATTAATAATAATGTAATTAATAGTAATGATAACAGGATAGTTATAATAATAATAATTATTAAGTAGTAATAATAAAAATAGAAGTTAACTAAGTAATAATAGTAATAGTAATATATAATAGGTATTAATAATAATAATAATAAACTAAGTAATAATAATAATGTATAAAAAAAAATTAAACCTAATTAATCTAAACTAATACAACTTAAATTATTTTTTATAAAGAAAAACAATATCAGTTTTTTTTCTAGAAAACCCATTCTCTCCAAGAACAAGATCTCTCACCCTCATCCTCACTACCGACCCTCACTGCTCTCAAACTTGTCCCAAAATGGAACCTTTACTTCTTCTTTCTCGCCGCGGTCGCTTTTCCTCTCGTTCACACAGAAACCTCACCGGTTTCCCTCGACACCGCCGCGATTTGTCTCTCTGTTACCTCTCTCACTTTCATGATCTCTCTCTAAGAAATCTCTCTCTCTCCCTCTAGGAAATATCTCTTTTCTCTCGAACTATTGTTTGCATGTGTAATTTCGAACCGTTTGATTTTGTTTTCGGTTTGTGTTTCTGAGATGATTTACCGGTTTGGCTTGGAAGGTTCGGAAACCCTAGATCAGCGATTCGTGGCGAATGGACTCCGGGTGAGATCGTTCCCAAAACCCTTTTCTCTTCCTCGTCTTCTTTCTCTGTCAGAACAAGGTTTCTGGAAAAAAACTCTCTGAAGGGCTATTTTTAAGGGAAATGATGATTATTGTTAGGTGTATTTGGTCTGAACTGGTTTTTGGTTTTTCTGTTTGGTTAGAACCGATCCTTGTTTCTGGGTTTTTTGGTATGTTGTGTTTTGAACGGATGCTCCAACTTGGTATCTCGGCTTTGAGTTTGTGTGTTTTGAGCAGATGCCTTCACTTGTCTCTTCTTTTACGGGTTACTCGTGTATATATTTATAATATGAGATACTTTTTCTTGTTCTTGTTGGTGTCTGTATTATATCTTGATCTTTTCCTTGATATACTGCTTGCTATTTTCCTTTACTTTTGGCTTTAAGAGTTTAACATGATCTTGGCCACTTTTAGAGCAGTTTACGCCTTGGTCTATTACATTCTTGTGTAATCCTCATCATCCCTTATTGGTAACATGTAATGTGGTAAATGGTTGCTTGTGGTTATACAATTTTCCTCTCTTAGCCTTTCTCGATACTTGAGATTGAATTTTGCATTTTGTCACATCTATGCATCTTTATGCATTGAGTGAAAAAAAATTCACATTACGCTGATAACCAAGCAAATGGGTAAAAACTCTCTCTTGTTGCCTGTTGCCTCTTGCTGCCTGTTGTATGTTGGCTGCTGTATGTTGACTTTATTTGAGTACAAAGCTGATTTTTGGAATTGCCAAGTTATAGAAATTTGGTGCGATGGGCTGCCTGTGGAAAAATGATGTTTTCCTTTCCTGATTTCCGACTTGCACCTCCTTTGTGAACCAACAACGGAAGTTGTTGTGATTTGCAAAGGAGGTAACGGTAATGGCCGATGAAAGAACTTGATTACGAGGCTTTGCATCTAAAGCGATTAACCTTCACTCGATTCCTAAAATTAGCCCTAATGATGAGTTTGACAAAATACCATGTTTCCTTTGAACTTATCGACATCTGACTACTAAACATTTTTCTTGTTTGAGTAGCGTGGTGAAAGCAGCAGCGGTGGCCTAGAGGAAATAGAGCAGCATGTGGAAAAATGAATGACTCGAACCTTTTGTAGCAAATTCGTAGGATTCGTAGGACTTGTGGGATTTGTCATTGTAATTTACAAATTCCTTCTTTTTGTAACAAGTTTGTACTTTCCATGAGCAAACTTTAAAATACTTTGTAATTTTGTAATTCAAATTTGATCGGAGTTAATAACACAAACTCGTTTCTTCACATTTCGAGATTATTTCTCAAGTTCCTAAAATGCAATGTGACCTTGTAGAAACTCAAGACAAATAGGTACAACCTTGAATAAAACCCGTAGCATCTTCTTTGTACCCAAAGGTGAATTAGACATTTTGCCTAATGAACTTGCATTGTTCCTTCCAGCGAATTTAAATTTCAAGGACAAATGGATCCTTTAAAACTTAAAACTCTGAAAACAATATAAAAACTTATCTTGAATGCCAACTCCAAAAGCAAACGAGATCCTTTTCGAAATTCGAATTGAACCGAATAAATGACAAAAATGACAGTTCCTCTGAAATCCAGTGTAATCTTTTTTTTATGAAAATTTCGCCCGTAGAATTTTGAAACCAACATGATAGAATATCTATGATAACAACGAATCACCAAAGTGAAACGAAGGGGAAAATTTTTGGGGTGCGACACCATATATTCTTCTTCACCGCATATTGTAACAATCTTCCCCTTCACTAGGTACTTCAGCTTCTGATGCAGGGTAGAGGAGACAGCGCCTGTCCCATGTATCCAAGGGCTTCCAAGTAGGCAAGAGTAAGTTGGACGAATGTCCATAACAAAAAAAGTAGAGTCAAAAGTCTGGGAACCGACTTTAACTGGCAGGATGAGCTCTCCAAGTACTGTTCGTTTAGAACCATCAAAAGCTCTTACGATTATGTCACTGGGCTTCATGACCACTTCTTCAACATTAAGTCAGTCGAAAGCGCTTTTCGGCAGAACATTCAGAGCAGAACCAGTATCCACCAACACGTGAGACAATGAAGTGCCTTTGCATTCAATGGAGATGTGCAAGGCTTTATTGTGTTTCCTTCTGGCAGGAGTTAAATCAGCATCAGAGAAACCTAAACCATTGTTGACAGTTAGGCTAGCAATATAACCTTCGAATTGATCAACAGTAGTGTCTTGCGGTATGTGAGCATTCTTCAAGAATTTTACCAAGGCTTTAGCATGGGCCTCAGAACACAACAGCAGAGATAGCATGGATATCTTGGACGGAGTTTGTCCCAATTGTTCCACAACATTGTAGTCACTCTTCTTGATGATCTTCAGAATTTCCTCCATTTCTTGCTTGGAGGTATCTTCAGCAACTTCCTTTGGTACTTTTGTCTGAGCAGGATGAGTTACTGATTCTTTCCCTCTCGTTTCGGGAACTGGTTTGATAGCAGGAATGCAAATTGGTGTAGCAGTGTCTTTTGGAGGAGAGATCTCTAGAGAAAATACTCTTCCGGTTCTGGTTACCTTGCTTGATCCAGTAAGGTTGCTGATGTCAGGATTGATAGCTTCAATTGCAAAGTCTTCAATGGTCAACGGGTCTTGCTTGACGCCATGATAGTAAACTTTAGCTCCATAATTCCAAGGTATAGCTTTGTCAGAGGAATATGGAATTGATCTGGGAGAGGTAATAATGAGAGGTGCCACCCTAGGCGCGGGATCTGCAGAGGTGATCCTTATTGTGTTCACATCAACATAGTCTTCTGGGTAATCGTCTCCCCATCCAGTTGCCTTGATGTCTTCGATTGGAATTTTGTAGCTTTCAAGAGCGGTATACTTAACCATGAAATCAAACTTTCCACTTGGCTGCCCCAAGGTATCCTAGACTTCTGGCATGCCTTCACTTATGTCTTCGATCTTCAGATTCTTAGAAATGTCTTCACACAGATTCTCCACAGATGGGGGTTTCAGAAATAGCACTTCTCGGTTGTCCATCATGCGTTGAATACGCCTTTTCAACCAAGCACATTCATCAGATTCGGAAGCACACCAGCGACAGTCATCAGGGCATCCTAGAAATACGTCGGCTTGTCGCAAACCTTTCTTAACAGTCATCATAGGAATAGTCAGCTTGTTCACATCATAAACATAGGAGTCTTCGTCAGCATTGGAACTTTTACCATGATCAGGCATTGGTGCATTGATCACATTCGGAGTTTCGATAGGAGGATCGAATTCAATTTCCCTTACTTCAATCATGTTTTGGATTTTGTTCTTCAGAGCCCAATAGTTGTTGGTGTCGTGCCCTGTGTTGTTGGAGTGGTATGCACATCTTGCATTAGGATTGTATTTTGGAGAGGAAGTGTTGACGTGCTGAGGAGGATCCCTCAAAGTAATCAGCTCTGCTTTCAACATGTGCTTCAATGCTTGTGACAACGGCATGTTGATCTTTGTAAACTATCTTCGTGGCGCGTTCTGGCTACGCGCGTTGTCTCGTTGAGTTTGGGCTGGTGTAGGATTGGAGATCACGACTGCCCCGACAGATTGAGTACGATCAGTTTTGTCATGGCTTTTCTGACCATACACAGCATTGGCTTCTTTCTTACCACCAAAAGATCTTTTCGCAATGTTTGAAGATGACTCTACCTGAATCTTTCTTCTCTTGATTCCAGCTTCGATGCGTTCGCCTGTCAATATTAGCTCAGTGAATCCGACTGAAGAGTTTCTAATCAGATGATTGAAGAACGGGCCTGTTAGTGTCCCCATGAACATATCAACCAACTCCCTATTGGACAAATTTGGTTGAACTCTTCCAGCTAAATCTCTCCATTTCTGAGCATATTCCTTAAAATGCTCATCATGACCCATAGACATGTTCTGCAGTTGCATGCGGGTAGGTGTCAATTCAGCATTGTACTGGTATTGCTTTTAGAAAGCATCTGCTAAGTCATTCCAAGTATGAATGTGGGTACTCTCTAGCTGATAATACCACTCTAACTGAGTTCCTGATAAACTCTCTTGAAAGAAATGGATCCACAACTTCCTTACTTCAGTATGAGGATGGATCTTCTGAATATAGGACTTCAAATGCAGCTTCAGGCAAGAGATGCCATCATACTTGGCAAAGGTAGGAACCTTGAATTTGCGGGGAATTACCACACCAAGAACAAGACTCAGATCATCAAAGTTCATCCCAGACATTTTTCAGGTTTTCCACAGCATTCAGACGGTCTTCAAGTTGCTTGTACTTGTCGTTGTCAGGAGGATACTGCTCGTTCACATAGTCTTCATCTTCGTCTTCAGACTCATGACGGCTTCCTTCACTGTTCTTGACACTTCCCTCAATTTCATCGCTCTTGTCTGAGAGCTCGAACTGGCTGACCACCCTAGCTGCACCCTTGTGATTTCTTCCCATGTTGAGGATACCAATGGTCTTCTTCTTTCTGGTGATGAGCTTCTTCAGGTCTTTCTGGCCTTGGACCAAGTTGGTGAACATCTCCTGGAATTGAGCATTTTGAGCCTAGAGATCTTTGACAGTCTGTTCAAGAGCCATTTCTGCTGAAATAAACAGCGAGAGAATAAGAAAATCGGTCTTCGATGTACTTGTTATGAGATGTTATGCCATGATATGCAATGTTATGCAATGCAATGTTTTCAAGGACCTTAGGAGTTTAAATTTGTTAAACAAGCATGAACAAACTTTTTTATTAGTTTATCTTTTAGCGAGCACAAAAGAAAGTTTTAAACAAAATAAAAAAGAAATCCTAAAGCTTTCAGGTCTCCCATGGGCGTTTCCTCTTTGTGTTGAAGTAGGTATTGATGTTTCGCTCCTCGTGAAGTAGCTTTGTCAACTCTAGTACATTCTTCTCGCTTGCATAGCACTGAGCTTCAAATGTATCCCTTTCTTCATTAAGTTGAATCCAGGATCTCTTCAGGTCTTTGAAACTAGTAGGCATATCTAGATGGAGAATGATATAGGGTTCATCACCTTTAGCAACAGGTTCCATAATCACTGGTAGAACAGCTGTAAACGACATCATGAGGTTTTGAACTCGAGCTCGCACCCATTTGAGTTAAGGTTCTCAAGGAATGTAATTTTTGTGTCCCAAAGTCTTGGTATCAGTCTTCTTTACCATGCCCCAAGCGTGTACAAATCTTCGATGGTAGTTCTGGAGATCATTGTTGTAGTCAAAGATAATGTCTTGGAGAAGCATATCATGAGTACCATCTCTTCGAGCATAACCAAAATGACGTAGAGCTAGAGAAGGGTAGTAAGTGATACCTCCCCTTATGCCAAGGAGTGGTACATTAGGGAATTCCCCATAACGCTCAATAAAAGTGAAGTCCTTTTGAGAAAAGAGACACCAATGGATATCTGAATGAGAGAGTGACATCAGCCTTGGAGACCACTTCAATCTTTGCTCGTTCTTCATTACTGGTTGAGGAAGGTGCGAAATAAACCACCTGGAAAGTAACGGTATGCAACACATGAGTGTTCCTTGTCTTTTGATAGTACGAGTGTGGAGAGAATGGAGGATGTCCCTAAATAAATTAGACACTGGATTACGAGTGAGGAATATATTGATGGCATTCACGTCTATGAACTGATCTGCATTAGGAAATAGTAACAAGCCATAAATTAGCAAGGCTAAAATGTCTTCGAATGCATGGAAACTCATAACCTTCAGGAATTCTCGAGCCTTCTTTATCAGAAACTTAGCAAGCAAACCCTTAACTCTGCTTCTTGTTTCCCAATTAGCTTCAATGTCTAACCACTTTAGATGTAACACTGACGCGATGTCTTCGTATTTCAGAGCTTTCTCTAAACCGGTGAATGGTGTCTGATTAAGGATAGGTATCCCAAGTAGCTTAGAGAACTCTTTTAACGTAGTGTCATACCCCAAATTTTGACCTAATATACCACCTTACATTTGCATCATCTGCATAACTAACAGCTCAGATAGCATTAATCGGGTATAGCACTCACAGGTCAAAACTAGGGTTTCATCAGATTTTCATCTGATTCAAGAGCTAACCAATTAGGGTTTAAGATTTTCTCATCTTATTTGATCTATCTTGATCAAATCATCAACCTCTGATCATCAGATATCAAATTTTCTCACAGATCAATCGAGGATCGACCAATTAGGGTTTTGGTCGAGCATAGGCATTCTCTGATTTTTTGAGCAGTGATTGACTTTTTTGGATAGAGATTGGTCATTATATCTTAGATACAACATCTTGACCTAATTTCTGGATTCAAAACATCACAGAGGTTCACAGACTTCATCAGTCAATTTCAGAAACGTCTGATAAAATTTCATCTGCACAGAAAAGTCAAACTTTGACTTTTGGTCAAATTTTTCAAAACAAAACTTTTTCCATCATCAAAATACTTCAAATGATCCATCATGATCATAAAAAATCAAAGAATTTGAAAAAGTCAACAAAAAGTCAAAATTTCTATACTTAGGAAAATTTTGTAAGTGTTGAAATTTCTCATTTTTTCCAAACTTCAAGCCATTTTTTCACCTAGTTCCAATTGGAATTTGAAAAAACTCAAAACATGAAAGTTGTAGCTTGTGGAAAGATCTTTCCAAAATGTCCAAGAACTCTCAAATCCATGGAGTCTAGCTATACGTTTGAAATTGAAACATAAGGCTCCATGACACTTGATTTTCAAAGTCAAAACATCAAAATTATAGGTCATTTTTGGTGTTTCTTCATCTAGAAGCTTTCTAACCTTGCCAACTTGACTAATGAACTGATAAATATCAGCTTGAAGATAAGAATTGAAGATTGGATCAAGATTGTAAAAAATAGCACATGGTAAAAAAGGAAGGTTCCTTTTCTTTGGCAAATACCATTCTTGCCCCTTAAGCAATCCATGATTCACCAAATGGCTTGTCCTTGTTGCCTAACTTTTCAGAATTCTCTTGCCTATAAATTGATCACATTTCAAGTTCAATGGACACCAAAAACATTGCAAAGTCATGCTTCACACTTCTTTCTTCAAAATCAAGTAACATAACCATTTTTGAGAAAACTTGCAACTTTCAAAATCCAATGGAAACATGATGAAATTTGGTGTCCAACATGTTTCATGATCATAATTAAACTTGTTCCAAGCTTAAAAACAACTTGATCAAAGCTAAAAATCAGTTTTCATTTTCATATTTTCAAAACTTACAAAACTGCCATAAGATTCGAATCTGAAGTTTGGTTGGATTAATTGGTGTTGTGAGCATCCATACACCTTCCATGAACATCATATGAGTGAGCCAAAACAAGAACAATCATCTGTAACACGATTTACTTCGAAATCCAGTTGCCATTTTTGAACTGGTGCAGGTCGACTTGAGCAGGATGATCCAGATGAATCCATGATGTGCAGACCACTCACATAGCTTCCTTACATGCCGTTGGAGCTCACACAATCAAGAAACAACAACTGTAAACACGTTTGCTCAGTTTTCAATTCTCATTTTTCCAGGTATGAACACGAACTTGGTTAGCATGATTCTTTGATTCTTTTGACAAAAACTCTTGGCCAATTGTTTTCTGCACTCATAGCGATCCTTAACCCTCAATAAAATCAAACAATCATCCCAACATACATCATTTAATTTGAGATTTTCAGATTAGGGTTCTTCGTATTTTTCAAAACCTAAATCATTCTAGACTGAATATAAATGAAATTAACAACCATAATCATGTTCGTGGTGCAAAATCGATCAACTTTGATGTTTACATCATTGGATTTCATTAAGAAACGAAGATTTTTGGTTGGATTTGGATTTCTGAAAATCAAAATGTAAACCCAGGACTGCGCGCGTGTTCTTCATTGTTCTTCATTTTAAATTTTCAAATTATCCAATATTATTTCAACGCGTGTTTTAATCCACTAAACAGCTCAATGCGTTTGGTCTAGTGGTTCCTGGCTTGGTCTTAAGTCATCTTGCCACGCGTCCCACTCAATGGTCATGGGTTCAACACCCATCAGGACCATTTTTTTTCACTCTTTTTTACAAAACTTCAATTTTCTCATATTTTTTATCAAACTTTCAACATTTTTTTGACCAATCAAAACTTCTCATTTTGAGATGATTTTTTAAACACTTGTCAATAAATACATCTATTTTGTGATAGTGTAAAAATTTTCAGAAAAAACTTTCATCTGATTAAATTTTAATCGGGCCGAAAACGATGTTCTGAACGCTTTTCAAACCTCCTTTTTAAGGGGAATTTTTCAAGTTTTCGACTTCCGATTTTTTTCAAAACTTCTCATAAATGAACCTCACATTTTCAAAACATTTCAAATCATTTTTTAAAAAAACATTTCATCAAACTTGCATCTTTTACCATAATCGATCCGATTCAAAACGATAAAACTGATTTCGTCTTCTCTCGAATTTCTCGATCGATCATGGGCCACCCTTATGGTGTAAGTCCCAATCCTTTATGTACATATTTAGCTTTATTTGTACATATTCAAATCATCATTATTAATATTCAAACGTAAACAAATTTCTTTCGTTTGTTTTTCATTCGTTTGTCTATACACCAAATCCATTGGTTCTAAAGATAGAATTCCCTGTGAAATTTCCTTTTAACCAATGGGCCTCCATCACGGTGTAAGTCCCATAACATTCTTTTATGTACATAATATTTCTTTGTACATATCAAACTTTTGTCAAACACTTTTTTTACAAAGTTTCATCTATACATAATACAGATACTCCTTTTATACTCAAGTACAGACAAACTTCGATCGTTTGTTTTCACATCACTTGTGTATATTCAAACAAAACAGTCTTTTGTGTGTATATTTTCTTTGTACATACCAAAAACTTTTCATACAAAACTTTTCATCTGTACATAACACAGATACTTCTTTTTTCAAATAATTTTCATCTGTACATAATACAGATACTCTTTCTTTTGAAAATACTTTTTACAGATAAACTTTGATCAAACATTTCTGTTTCATCTGTACATTTTTCACTGAATACCATTGGTATTGAAAGGAGCATTATTCCCTGTGAAACTACTTTCAAATCAATGGGCCTCTCTTACAGTGTAAGTCCCAACCCTCCTATGTACATCCATCTTTGTCTGTACATAAATACTCGTTCGTGTACATATTCACTTCCTTGTACACAATTCAAACTTGTAAATAATCAAGTTACGCTCGTTTCAAACGTTCGTTCACAGACACTTGTTAATATTTCATAAACTGCTGTAAATAAACATCATGCATTGTTTATATTTCCTTCATAAACTCTTGTGAATACATATCACACACACACACACACCTGTTTATACAAACTGTCTAGTTATAACATAACAATTAGACTAATCAATAGGTTCCCAGAGTTTAGCCTCCGCTTGGGCTTCATACAAGACAATCCATCACCAGCATGAGTTAGCCTCCGCTTGGGCTTCATACAAGACAACTCATCACCAGTTGAGTTTAGCCTCCGCTTGGGCTTTATATAAGATATTTTATCTCCAACAGAGTTTAGCCTTCTCTTGGGCTTCGTACAAAGAAACTCTCCCCACAGAGTTAGCCTCCGCTTAGGCTTCATATAAGACAAACACTCTCCTGTTGAGTCAGCCTCCTCTTGGGCTTCGTTCAAAAGAACTCCTCATTGAGTTTAGCCTTCTCTTGGGCATCATACAATGAAAAGAGATAGGAAATCTCTTAACAGCTTCCTCTTGGGCTTCCCAATACAAAGAATCACCCGTGCTAGGATAGAACCCTGAAAGGATGGTTTCCCGGTGAAATCACTTTCAAATTCCCCAGAGAGTAAAATTTCTCGGTGAAATTGCTCTTATTCAGAAAAGGATGGTTTCTCGGTGAAATCCCTTTCAAGCCAAAGCCAGCCATACCCTATAGCTTCCTCTTGAGCTTCATACAAGGACCCTCGATGACCCTTGGAATGCCTCCTCTTGGGCTAACAATACAAGGACCCACGGGCTTCTTAAAAGCATCCCTTTAATCCAATCAATTTCTCCTTGAGATTTAGACATCTATCATCTCTATGGAAGAAGTATCTCATTTATCACATCACATACAGTTAAAAACTTTTCAAAACTTTTCAAAAACTTTTCAATCTATTTTCAAACGAACACATCTCTTAACAGTAAGTGGTAACGCTTGTACATTCAAGCAAAACACCTAATACTTACAGTTAAAAGATTCAATCATTTTCAAACATCTTTCTTAAACATGTAAGTGGTAACGCTTGTACACTTAAGCAAAACACCTAATACTTACGACGAAAGATTTTAATCAATCAAACTTTTCAAAAATGTATGTGATGAAATAGATTAGATACATTTTCATTAAGATGACATTTATGCATCTCTTACTAACATCCGTTGCTTTCCACTAGCATAAGTGGGAACTACGATTGCTACGACTTTCTCAACATCCTTTTGAGAATACGTAGGCCAAGGTCTCATCCTTGCCGAGCAAATTTCTATCTCTCTCGGACCAAATAAACCATAGAACCACCAGATCCGAGCTACAAATGCTCGATTCCCACTAGGGAATATGTATCAGAAGATCCACGGATCTTTGCGAGCATAATAATAACAAAACCCTAGAATCCCCATAATCTCTTTCTTAAAATCCAAGGAGAAACTTTCCCAATCATAGAAATAGCAATTAAAACACACAAACATATCAAATATATTCATATATAAAGCTGTAGATAACTACATATATTTAGGGTGCTCCATCTATTCCTTTATATACCAATCCCCTTATTGAGAATCTCCCCGATGCGTTACGTCTAGTTTGCGCTAGTCGTTCGCATACCAATATCAATTGAGGGTATTTGCTTTCCCCTTTTTCATAATCATTAAATCATCTTTCTTGTGTTGAAAATAATAAAGCTTAATGCCCGCGGCATCTTTATAAACAAATCAAAAGATTTAAATCGTTGCGTACCAGAGAATCCGAACTCACGTTCGCATCCTCAGGCGCGTCACCTTTTAACGCGAACACGTAGGTACCAACTGATAATCTGGAAATTTAAAGCAGTGATGTTTCGGATCAAAGAACTGGAATACGACGTGCATCATATCTTCTTCAAAGCCGGAAATAACCAAATCAAGTAGATAACCATGTCTTTTGATGAACTGGGCATGATCGGGAACTTTTGAGACCAATTCTTTGATTTGAGAGGATATACCCATGAAGTTGATTCGGATAGTCTTCCTGGAAGCCATAATTCCTACAAAACAGAGCAAAGATAAATCCCTAGGTCCTTGAAATAGTTAGAAATGATATGATGTTATTATTTTATGATGTCATGATGTAATGTTTAAAACAAGTTGCAAGCACAAGAAATTCACACAATAGCCCTAGGTTTAAGGCTTGCATGAGGTATAGGCATCTACCTTACCAGAATTTGAGTTGGTTCAACCTGTCCTATAATAGTAAATGGGTTCTAGGAATCTCATATCATTGATCTTTCTCGTAGCCTTTATTTCAATACGACTACCAAGTGGTCGATCGAAACATCCCGAAAGTCGAATCTTAATGAGCGTAGCATCGAGTATCAACAAACCTCAGTCTACATCGAAGTCCGCCATCTCACTACCTTCTAATGGCCAAGATGGGTCAATTAAGGTTCTAAAAGTTGAGTTAGTGTTGATGACACCACGCAGACGCCAAATACTTTCCTCAACTGGACATGATGAGCATCGGGACATCCAAAGTATCGCACTAACGTAGTCATCATGTTGACCGTTTCGGTATACGCCTAACGGTCGCGACGATTTATTGCAACTTACCTAAGGAAACCTGGATCCGGGTGTAGGATCCCCCACAAGTATAATGCCCAAGAAACCCTTAAGAATAAAGCAAGCAAGTCAAACAATTTAAGTGATCTAAAGACCCTAAGGTAGCCTCTCTTTAGGGATTTTCCCCAGCGGAGTCGTCAGTTCTGTAACACGGTGGAAGAACTGACTTATTTGTTTTGCGTTTTATCGCAAATGTTGCAGATAGCAAGAGTCTCCACCCACTTTTCTTTTACCCAATTAAGGGAAGGCGAAAAGAACAGGAAAAGACCTTCGTTAGATTCTAAGTACGGGAGGCGGTTATGAAAAGGGAAGGTGTTAGAACTCTTTCCATCCGTAGTTATCTACGGGCTCTTAATTACTTTAGCTCACTTTAATTGTTTTTGTGTGTGTGTTTGAAAAGATTTTTGAAAAGAGCATTTCACTTTGACTTCGTAATGATTCACGCTGGAATGTATACAAAGTGTTTGGAAATGTTTTGTTTTGGAAAAGACTTTGTAATGATTCACGTTGGAATGTAAACAAAGTGTTTGAAAATGAAGATTTTTGAAAGTGTGGGGTGTGAAAAGAATGTTTTAATTGAGCAAGCAAAAGAGACTTATTTTACCCACTCAGAACGGTCGTTTCCGTTTTATTTTGCTTTCCTTTAGAATAAAATTATCCATACCATTGATTTGATAGGTAACCTTATTCGTTGGACGTGAAAGGGACATCAGATGGTCATAGAAGGAAACTTGTAGAGATATCCTAGCATATTCGTAGGGACGATCATCACTTTTCGTAGGCAATAATCGAGGGACGAGATCATATATTCGTGGGCAACATCGAGGGACTATGATCTTTTAAGTCGAAGGGACTATGATGATATATTGTAGGCAGCTGTGCTAAGATATCCCTACGTTCGAGGGACTTGACCATTATTCTTAAGGCAACGAGAGAGGATACCCTAAGGTGGGTGTAAGTGTGAAATATGTGTTGTATTTAGATATCTTATCTTATGATTAGAAGTGATCTACGTTGTTTTTAATCTTGCCATACACGCCTAATTACTAGCAGTTAATAGGTGCGAAAAATAAATTGCAGAAATATAAATGTCCTACCCTATTACATGGCTTTGGGGCAGATACATAATATGGGAGTGCAAAAAGTAAAGGCATAAATGTAAAGGTCCTACGCTATTACATGATAAAAAAAACTACGACATATACAACCTTTCTAGAAATTAAAATGCAGAATATTAAATGAACGGTTTGAGTGAAAAAACCTAAATCCTAATGTTTTTGGTATTTTTGAAAATTAATGTTAATATGAGGAAAAACCTAGTTCTAATTGATTTTAATAAAAAAAAGATTTAATGAAAATTAACCTAAATTAAACTAATTAAGTTAATTAATAAAAAGGTTGGAGAAAATTATTTGTGAAATTACCTAATTAAACTAATTATTTAACCTAATTACTAATTTAATTAATTAAGTTAAATAAAAGGGAAATAAGAAAAAGCAGCAAAAATAAATAAAACAAAGAAAAATCATCAGAGCTTCTGACATAAACTGCCTCAGAAGCCAAGCCTTCTATGACTGGCGCGCCTTAGGCACCCTGAAACTGGAGTTTCTGGGGAGAATCCTGCTGAGCGTGTCCAGAAGCTGGGGCTTCTGGAGATTCTACTTCTGGGAACATCCAGAAGTTGGAGCTTCTGGGGAATCTGGTGCTGGAAACATCCAGAAGCTAGAGCTTCGGGGAGATCTGGTGCTGGAAACATCCAGAAGCTGGAGCTTCTGGGAGATCTGGTGCTGGAAGGGTCCAGAAGCTGGGGCTTCTGGAGATTATGGATCTGGGACATCCAGAAGCAGGAGCTTCTGGAGGTTCTATTGCTGATAGGGGTCCAGAAGCTGAAGCTTCTGGGGGTGATGACTCCTATGAGAATCTAGAAGCTAGAGCTTCTGAGGGGTCCAAACGTTGGCACCAAAACGCGCCAAGGTGTCATCTTCTTCGTTTGAAATTTCAAACTTTAACCCACGGTTCTGTTTCGTCACTATACCCCTGCAAGAAATCAAAACTAAAAAATAGGCAACATAAATTAGTTATGAGACAATGGATCAACTCGGTTTGATCCTCTGAGTGTGATAGGGTCACTGGTTTCGTCCAATTTATCCTATTTTGGAAGTCCCTAATTCGAGCTAATGAATTCTAGCAATGGCAGATTCTTATTCCTGTGCTAAAACTCAAATCAAACCATCCAGAAAGTTTACAAACATCAGTCTAAACACAAATATGCAATCAAATCGTATTAAAAATGCATGAATATATGAAATCCACTTTTAGTTTTGAATGTGCAAACCGTGATTCTATTCTTATGATTTTGGACGTCTAGATGCTTGGTGAATGGCTGGAACGATTCAGAGGACTCCCAAGAATGTGCTGGGATGCTTGGAATGGCTTGAATCGAGCTAAAACTCTGGCTGTAAGTTGCTTGTATCAAACGGTTTTCTTGAGCTTAGTTAGGGTTCTTCAAGCTGCCAAAAAACCTTCTCTAGGGTTTAGAAACCCTCTGAATTTATAGAGGGTGGATTCTAGTTGAGCATTGATGAGAAAATATATCCCATTCAATGAGAGTATATTTGATTTGCCAATCTTGTCAATCTTGATCAAATTTTGCCAATCTTGTACCAATCACTTGCCAATCACTCAATTTCGAATTTCAGGCCATTTAATAGGTATCTTGGACCTCAAGAATGTCAAATATACAGCCTTGCATTGATTGATTTATTTTTTTTGCTATTTTATTTTAATTAAACTGACTTTATGAATAAAAAATCAAAATAAATAAAATAAAAAGCTCAAGGGCGTGGCATTGGGCTTGGAAGTTCTAATTGTGATTAGAAACAAGTTTGAACCAAGAAAAGTTAAGCCCATTTGGAGAAAATTTGATTTTCTCAAGTATTTCTCTTTATGCACCTCCTCAAAAATGCCCAACTTGCACAACTTGTATCTTGCTCAATTTTTAACATTTTTGGGTGTTCTTGGACTTTTTTGAAATATCAATATGTCCTCTAAACAGACCTTTTGGTTTCATCTTTATTGAAGTTTCCCTGCTCATGAAAACTTCAAATTAGGAAGTACTCTTACTAGATTGAGTTTTTTAATTTGAGATATTCGTCTCATACTAACATGCCCCAATCATCTGTTCCAGGCCCATTGCTCATTGTCCACTAACATAAGACATTTAACATTCTGACTTTTAAGTTCAGAAAGTTTGATTTTATAAATTTTGTTTTTCCTTTTTCCATTAAAGAGGATTATTCCATCTTTCTGACTAACAACTTTACAAGACTTTTGATTAAAGATAGTATCATAACTGTTATCACTTAATTTACTTATGGATAACAGATTATGCATTAATCCATCTACTAAAAGAACATTTGTAATAAAAGGTAAAGAACCGTTACCAATAGTTCCAGAGCCAATGATTTTACCCTTCTGGTTGCCTCCGAAACCTACGTGACCTCCAACTTTTAGTTCCAAACTTTGGAAAATATGCTTTATTCCCATCATGTGTCGAGAGCATCCAGTGTCCAGGTACCATGACTGGTGTTTCAACTTTGTTGTCAAAGACATCTGCAACATATACTATTTTATCCTTAGGTACCCATATCTTTTTGGGTCCTATTTGGTTAGATTTTTCAAATTTCTATTTGAACTTAGGTTTATCATAAGATTTAGCATAATATGATTCACTAGTATATTTTATGTCATGTGGGTGACCATAGGTGAAGTGTGATTTCAGAGGTGTGTATTTAATGATCATATCATCTACTCCAGAATATGGTTTATCATCTTTAGAAGGCACATACCCTAAGCCTTTTCTTCTGTTTCTACTTACTTTATAGATCATTGAAGCCATTTTGCTTCTGCCTATGCTCTTAGCAAGAAACTCTTGAAAACCAATATCATATTCTTTTAGAATATTAGCAGTGTTACTCAGAACTTCTGAAACAGGTTTTTCTTGAGCTTTTTGAAGATTTTCTTTAAAAATAGAGTTTTCAATTTTTAGTTCTGAAATAATTTTCTTAAGGTCAGAATTTTCTGTTTCAAGTTTCTTAGTATCTTCTGAATTAGATACAGGATTCTGTTTCAGATTCTTGTATTTGATTTTAAGCTTCTGTTTTCAAGTATTTCAGAAAAGCTTTCTTCTAATTCAGCTCTAGAAAAATTAACAGCAAAATTTGGAAATACCTCTTCAATGTCGGATTCAGAGTCAGAGGAGTCTGAGCAGTCAACTAAGTTGACCATTAGCGCTATATTTGATCTTTCATCTTCTGAGTCTGATGAAGCTTTAGAAGAATCTGAGTCATCCCATGTTGCCATAAGACTTTTCTTCTTTTCTTTGTCAAACCTCTTCTTTGGATTTTCTTTCAGAAGTTTGGGATAATCATTTTTATAGTGACCAGGTTCTTTACATTTGTAGCAGACAACATCTTTGCTTCTGGACTTTCTATATCCAGAGGATAGATCAGAGAAGTTGCTAGATCTTCTGAAATTTTTGAACTTCCTCTGTCTATACTTCCAGAGTTGTTGAACTCTTTTGGAGAGTAGAGATAGCTAATCATCTTCTAACGAAATCCTCCAGAGTTTTCTTCTTCTGCCTGAAAAGCTTTAGAGTCATATTTTTTGTTAGGTTTAAGAGCAATAGTCTTACCTTTCTTCTGGGGCTCATCTTCTTCTAATTCAATCTCGTGACTTCTTAATGAGCTGATGAGTTCTTCCATAGAGATATTGTTGAGATCTTTTGCAAGCTTGAGCGCTGTCACCATAGGTCTCCATTTCTTGGGAAGACTTCTGATGACTTTCTTTACATGGTCGGCAACAGAGTATCCTTTATCCAGAACCTTTAAGCCAGCTACCAGAATTTGAAACCATGAGAACATTGCTTCAACCGTTTCATCTTGTTCCATTTTGAATGCTTCTTACTTCTGAATGAGGGCAAGAGCTTTTGTTTATTTGACTTGCGTGTTGCCTTCATGCGTCATTCTTAAGGAATCAAAGATGTTCTTAACTAAGTCTCTGTTTGTGATCTTCTCATACTCTGTGTATGAGATAACACTTAGAAGGATGGTTCTGGCCTTGTGGTGATTTTTTAATTCCTTCTTTTGCTGATCTGACATTTTCTTCCTTTCAATCTTCTAACCACTTGCGTCAGCAGGATGAGTATAGCCATCTGTTACCATGTCCTAGAGGTCACCGTCATGATCCAGAAAAAAACTTTCTATTTTGTCCTTCCAGTAATAAAAGTTTTCTCCATCAAACGTTGGAGGTCTGCCGCTGACTCTGTCTTTGTCGTCATAGTTGTTCTGAACCTTTTCTGCCATAGTGTTTTTCAAGCTGGATCTTTTTTCTGACACGGTTAAGTGTTAGCACCCAGAAGCAGGCGCTCTGATACCAATTGAAGGATGAAAAACACAAGAAAGGGGGGGTTTGAATTGGGGTTTTGAAATCAAATTAAAATAGACACAATTATTTTTATCCTGGTTTGTTTGAACTCAAACTACTCTAGTCCACCCGTCAAGGTGATTTTCCTCTCTCAATGAGGTCTTAATCCACTAATCAGAACTTGATTACAATCCACTAATATCACTTCCTTAGTCTTCTCAAGAACACCACAACTTGGTTTCTCAAGGAATTACAATTCACTAAAACAACTGTTTTAGTATTCTCAAGAACACCACAACTTGGTTTCTCAAGGAATACAATTCTCAGACAATTACAAAAATGTGTTTAATGATGCTTTTAGAAAGCTATATCACAATTGTGGTTTTTACACAAGAATATTTCAGCACTTATGAACTAATGAACGATTTTAATTTTCTTTTTTTTTTATGCGAGTGTTGATCTGTTATCGTTCTCTTCATAGATGAATCCTTATATAGATGTTCATAGAAATATCTGTTGGAGACATCTTAAGCTGTATATGGAATGATGATAATTTGAGTTGATTTTTCTTTCCATAAAAGCGAGATCCTGTTTGAAGTTAACTGCTTCTTCAAATATTCATTTAATGAATGGCAATGCTTCAGAGTATTTCAACCAGAACATGGATATCAGAGTTTGTACAGTGGTCTGGTGATTTTTAGAAGTTTATCAAAACTTCGTTTAGAGCGTGAATATTTTAACATTTTCTAACATGTTAGAACTTCTGTATGTTCAGTTCATAGTCTTCTTCTGACATCAGAACTTCTCTTAGATCAGAGTCTTTTAACGCTATTAGAACTTCGCTTAGATCAGAGTCTTCTAACGAACATCAGAACTTTTGTTCTTCTACTTTCATCAAAGTTGTTGTTCTTCTACTATCATCAGAACTTCTGTTCTGCTACTATCATCAGAATTTCTATTCTTCTACTATCATCAGAACTTCTGTTCTTCTATAGTCATCAGAACTTCTGTTCTTCTACTGTCATCAGAACTTCTGTTCTTATACTGTCATCAGTACTTCTGGTAGATAAGATAAAAAAACTTCTTTTCTTTTCAACGTTAGAACTTTATATGCATACTTTTAACAAACTTAGAAGCCAACAATGTTATATACAAAATATTTGTTTATTAGAGTCAGAACATGATTGTCATCAACAGTACTTGTTATCATCAAAACATCTAAGATAGGTGTAGAACTAAATTATGTTCTAACATGCATATGGATGGGCTAATTCCTTTAAGGTCAGAGATGTTGTATCCTAAGGCTGAGGGATATTTACGCAAAATATCTAGGAGCTGATTTATTTCATTGTAGTTCAAAAATGCACTGACTATTATTAGACGGTGCATTTATTCATCAAGGAATTCATATCTTAGATTTTATGGTAACTTTTTAAGCTCTAGAGGCTGTTTCTTGGGTATAGGATCTGGGGTAAGAGCTAAACACTCGTATAGGTTATCATCAATGTAAGGTTCCGTTTTTTTTAATCCATCATCTTCCATAATAGGGTTAGATGGTAATTTGATTGTTCGAGATTCTTCTTGATCTAGTTCCCTTATGCATTTGTCGATTATGTCGGTAGTGTAGCATGCATCTCCTAGAACTGGTGCCATCAAGAACTTCGAGAGAATAAATTCTATCTTTTCATCACCTACCTCAAAAGTCAATCTTCCTCTCTTAACATCTATTATCGCCCCCGCTGTTGATAAGAAGGGTCTACCTAGAAGGATTAGAATTTCGTCGTCTTCCTTAATATCCTTGACCAAGAAATCTGTCGGGATATATAGTTGGCCGATTTTTATTGGGATGTCCTCTAGAGTTCCTATCGATTATTTTATAGACCTATAAGTTAATTAAAGGGACATCTTAGTTGGTTGAAATTCTCCTAGATTTAATCTTGTACAGACTGCCAAAGGCATCAAACTTATGCTGGCTCCTAAATTCAAAAATGCTTTTTCAATAACATGATTCCCTAAAATGCAAGGAATGGAGAAGTTTCCAGAGTCCTTTTCTTTCTTAGCAAGTTTATTTCTGGAAATGAAATTGCATTCTAATGGTTTTGGATCGTCGAGCCTGTGTTGGTTGGTCATGATGTCTTTAAGGAATTTAACGTAAGATGGTATTTGGGTGATGGTCTCGGTAAAAGGAATCTCTACATGAAGTTTCTCTATTACTTTTATAAATTTTTGGTACTGGTTATCAATTTTGGTTTGTTTAAGTCTTTGCGAGTATAGAATTGGCGGTTTATATGGTGGGGGAGATGTATACGTTTTATCCTTAGCTTTTACTTCTTGATCATCTTGTTTTTCTAGTTCTACTGGTTTTTCTACCTGGCTTGTAGGCGTAACGTCCTTCTTAGAAGTCTCGGATTCATTTGATGCTGGGTTAATAAGCTCATCATATGTAGTCCCACTTCATAAGGTAATGGTGTTAGCTTGTCCTCGGTGGTTAGAGTAAGGTTGTCCAGAATACTGTCATCCAGGTGTGGTCTAGGGCGCTTGGTTTTGGGCTACCTGTGAGATCTGGGTCTTAAGCATCTTGTTTTGAGTAATTATCTGATCGACCTTAATTCCTAATTGCGTGATTATTTCATTTACATTTAAATGTTATCTTCATAACTCTACATTGTTCATATAGATAACTTGCACACATATTAACAACTTTTCTAAAAACACATGTCTAATTTCTATCATCAAAGGATGAAAAGTTTCTTAAAAAATATATTTAAAGATTATAAAGTATTTTTATGTTACCTCTTTCTTAAATATGCTAAAGAGACATTTATTAATTGTGCAAAAGGGGCAATAAAATATATTTAAATATATTATGTATTTTAGTGCTACTAATATTAAGTGTTTTTAGCATTATATTGATATCCAGTGAATATATCTCAATTCATTTGCAAAATTAAAAGATAAAAATACATGGCTAAAATTCTCAAACTTCTTTATGCTATAGTTTTTTTTTGGTCCCTATTATTTCTTTCAGCTAAGGCTATCGGTAAATTATTGTTTTCACTTAAATATTTTATCTCTTACTTTTAAGTTCTTACATAATCTTTAACCATGTTTTATTAACATTGTTTATTCTATTTTTCACTACAGTTCCATGTGAAACTTATAAAGATTGTGAACATGTGTTTGTTAGCCAGAATGTGGTAGAGGTCACAATAGCTTGCATGGAAAACGCATGTTATATGGTTATGGTGATGTAAGGAAGAAATATAAAATAAAAATCTATGAAAATTAATAATACTTATGATAGAATATTCATAAGTTGTTGTTTAAGATTTATGCTTCCAGCCAAGAATTATATACTTTGAAATGAACTATACATGAAATGAAAGACAATAAAAACTACTATAATGTAATTTTGTCATATCTTATTAACTTTGGACGTATACTGTAGCCTCCAAGTTCTCCATATAAACTTAATAAATTTGAGTTATAATTAGATAAGCTAGTTGTGTGTTGCATGAGTTTCATAAAAATATGTAATTAAATTATTTTAAAATAATTTATTTACCTTTTGTTCTTTGGTTTTTATTTTCCTTTTCAAAAGATATAAAACATTAATATAGTCAAAACTCAAAAAAACATTAATTGTGTTCTCATTTTAGACTTTGTGTTACTATCATATGCGTAGTGACTTTGGAGTATTGGACTTAGATATAAGACATTTCCCCTTGTTTGGAATGATTCATTTGATGTCATGATCATCTGATACATATTGCTTCATCTAATACATTGAGATCCATCTGATACCTTAGTTCATTTGTGGCTGTGGATTTTATCTGATACTTTGATTCTCTTGCTTGCCTTTCTTTATTATGAAGTTTCATATGTCTATGTGTTTGTTTATCTAATACCTATGGCTCAATCCAAAGGAGAGGGAATGCTCATTTTGACCAATGTCAAATGCATGCTTTTCTGGTTAGTTTAATTGCACATATAAAGGATTTCTCTTGGACTACCCGACAATGAGACCTTTTACTTTATGTCATTTACTTTATGTTTTAGGATAATCTCTTCATCTCCTACCCCATTCTTCAAAATTTAAAACTTCTCTTCTTTTCAAAATCTTCTTCTTTCAAACCTAAAACCTTTTTTCAATAAACCTTGACTTTGTCAAGTGTCATGAAATCTTTTTCTTCATAAATTATAAAACACTTAAGAATGTTCAAACTATTTCAAAACTCCTAAAAAAGACAAACCTCATCAAACTTCTTTTTATACCTTTGTGCACTTTTCTGTTAAAACATTTTCTCAAAAGATTTGATGTTTAAGTTTATTATTGAGATGATGCAAATTCTTATACTTCTACAAGATAGTGTGAAGTGATTGACATTTTCCACTTGAATGTTGAGATATGATTGTTGATTTAATCCAAGTAAGGTTCTCCATATCAAGATGATGCAAACGCTCACTTTCTCATACTTATGGGTAAATAGTTAGAGTTTCTAATGGAATACAATGAAACATGTTTTCTATTCAAATCAATTAAACAAACATGTGGTTCTTTTTAAGCTGAACTATGAATGCTCTGACTTCCCTATTTCACAAAGGGGGTACGTAGGCACAAGATGCAATATCTTGTCGAGCATACAAATACATAAAAAATATTATTTTCTCATCTCCCCAATATCTATTTGCAAACAACCCTTTGTTTTATCATAAAACATATTTTCAAAAAGGTCCATATGGAGTACCATAGATATAAAGATTGCTAATACCTTCCCCTTGCATAACCAACCCCCATATCTAAATTTCTTTGGTTTTTATTTTTTTTTATTTTTCGTGTTTATGAGGGTTTTCTCGATATTTTCCCTTTCTTTTGGAAACAATAAAGTTCTATGGTGACTCTTACCTTTTCAAGTTATGTTAAGCAATAACTTAATCTCTATTTTTTTCCACGACACTATCCATCCATACACATTTTTCTTTAAGATTCAGTAGTCTTAACACAACATACAATCTTGTAAAAGTTTTGTAACCCAAAAATAACGGCTCTCCATATTCTTTGCAAAGTAAATTCCACATGGGATTTCTTAAAAAAAAACCTACTTAAGTATCACATATGCTCTAGAGTATCATTCATATATTCATAAACTCTCGCTCTATGTGAAGCTGAACTTTTTTATCACTTAAGCATGTGATAAATGCCCAAAAATAATAATATTCACTCATGAAAAGTGCATTTATCAAATTAATGAAGCACTTATTCATAGAATTATGCACACTTGGTCAAGAAAATGATACATTTAATGGATTGTGATTGATTATGGAAGGAATATATCAAATGATGGAAAAAGCAAGACAAAACGCATGTCCTGGATTGTACGTTCTTTTATTTACTTGTTTTAACCAAAATTTTCCAAAGGGGGAGATTGCTAGTTCTTTTGTTTTAGGATTGGCTTAATTTTTGTAAAACAAATAATAGCAGTAATTATGTAATGTAGAATAGGATGTATAAACTTGCTAAGAAGAACAGGTACAACAAGAAGTCCTATTGAAATATCAGAACATGTTGTGTTGAACTTATTCAACAACTGGAACAACATGTCAAAGAAGATGTCCTATGAAGAAGCATTCAACATCACGCATGTTGAGATGAATAATGAGATTCTTTTCTAATTTAACTTATGCAGAATATTTAGAGAATATTATGCATCATATATGGCGCATATTTAAAGGAATAGTTAATGGTCTAGAAGATTCAATCAGAAATCAAGGAGAATTCCTAATTAAGGATATTATTTAGGAAACTAAAGATCTTTCTTGAAGCAAAAGTTTCTGTAGTTTGTTATAGTTAATGATGTTGTGATTGAAGGCCCAAATCTAGTTGGGTATAGGTTATAAATAGAAGGGTTTGTAACCTATTTTAGTAGCTTGTGAAGAATATCAAATATGTAATCATTAGGACTAGATGTAGTGAACCACCCCGTTTGTGGGATGGTCACCATACCCCTTGAAACCAATAGGTAAGAAGCAATATGTATTATTCTTGGAGGAAGCTTTGAAGTAACTATAAGGTCTGTCCTAAGGTAGAAGCGAAAGGCTTTGAGACTTAGCTAGAATGTGATAGAAGTGTGTCTTCTATTCCTTGTCATTGGTATTGTTTATCTTCTCTGCGCTGTTTTACCTTGCCTGTGTAATTATGTTAGATCATATGTCTCGATATCCTTATAGAACATCTGAATCTGCTGTACTAGAATTTAAAAAAGGATTCCTTTGGGATTGTGAAAATAGGAGGAGAGCTTGCCCTTCATGACATTTCTTGCCTCAATTTAATAGTATTTGGAGAGATTCACCTTAATGTAAGTTTTGAAGTAGTTTGACCATGCTTAAGCACCTGAGATGAATGGAACCATTATTTTGACCTTTGAAACACCATGCCCTTGATTAATTGACTCTTATAATGATTCGCCTCTTATGAACTATTTTGAACTGGTTCTTGAGTCTCACACTAGTCCGCCCCAACATTTGAATCTTGAAAGGTAATCCCTAATCCTCAGGGATTGAGGAATTATCCTTAGAAGGAATTTGGATCTCACCATAATGTGATATGCACTTGAGATGTACTTCCCGAGTATTTGAGTCTCGAAGGATGTGGCCTTGATATGGGTTGCCCCTAGTATTTGAATCTTGAAAGACATGCCCCTGATTAACTGTTTCTTTGAGATGTGTCCCAAGTTAACCAATTCTTGGAATGATTCTCCCTAGTCAATAAGATCTTCCTGTGATATGCCCTTATGATCATTAGGATTTACCCCTAATTAGGATAACCACTTAGGTTTTTTGCCCCTTTTTAGGAGTTTCTTGAAATGGATCACCTTTTGATTAGCCCATTATTGATATTTCCTTGATGCTAAGTATTGATTCGTGCATAAAATTGTACCTATAAAAAAGTAATTCTAACATGATGCACATGCAAGTTTTTTTGAAATTAAAAATTGATATAGAAAATATATATGACGTACAATGGATGAGTACGGATGAAGGTGTGAAAAGAAATATGGTTAGTAATTAATTAACAAACATTATGAGTCATTTTAACACTAATATTGTCAAGTATGCTTTCATAGTGAACCTATCTTCAATTAGGACTTTTGAAGGTTGTAATGTGGTCTGGTTCACGGTTAAAGAAAAAAAGAATAAAAGGCTAGAATTTATTTTAGCCCACCCCATTCTCCTTGATATTATCCATTCCTCAATTCAATTAACTCAATAGATGCATTCTATGTATAAGAAAATTTTCTTAGTCATGATGATGATGAAAAGCACAGATAAGGTTCAAGAATTGATGATTATTGAAGTGGTAATCACAAGTATTCTTTGTTTTCAATCCCTTATTTTTTCATGAACCATTTTTTTTCCAGTCCATTTAGATACCCTGACTTTTTCCTAAGCCAACTTTTTAAGTTTTTGGATTTTATCTTTTGACTTAGAGGGCTTTTTTTAAAACAATTCTTGGGATTTTGCTTTTGATTGAAGAAGGTCATGATTGCCATGTTAACTTTGTGAGCTTAATCTTCGTCGCTTCCTCAATCTTGGATGACGTAAGTGAAGAATAATATCTTGAGAGCTTTATCTTCATTGTTTCCTCAATGATGTATGATGTAAGATGAATATGTTGTGCTTAAACGTTCCACTTAGATAGAATGATCCTCTTGAGATTAGAATTCATTATTGAAAAAAATATTAAAATCTACCCTGCCCCTGGTTAAGATTAAGCTTTTTTTTTAAATAGAAAGAACTCCAACTTCTAGCTTGAGGGGATTGACTATAAATTATCTCCTTATATCTCTATTATTTTGGAAGTGAAATAATGTCTTACATCATCATCTAGGTCTTACTATTAAAAAACATATGTCAGCATAATTCAATTATTTTGTTATTTACATTATTCTCCCTTAAGTTTGTTAAAAGTAATTGATGTTTATATATTGGGAAGGTGATGGTGAATAAAGAGTGAATACGAATGAATTGATTTAAAAAATATGCATAATTAATTTATTATAATTATTAACCAAAAGTATAAATTTATAACAAATGCATCTTAGTAACAAAGAAATTACAAATGGAAATGATAAAGTCTAATGATCCTAGTGATAATCTTCTTTGTTGATCCACAGAATTTAGGAGACACTTCTTGATACTCTTGTATCGTTTAAGTAAGGGGGTGACCCTTGTCTCTCTTTCTCATGGGCATACTAATTCTGTTGATATGGAAATTATTCTTGATATAGGAGAATCCCCTATGATTGAGGCAATTGAGGCATTGTGTAGGTATATTGTTGGCTTGGTGAAGGGTTTCTATCTCTCCTCACTAAGACTTGTAGGATCAAGCTTATTTAAGTCTTCAATGGCTAATCTCCTCCTTCCATAATTTAGAACTTTCTTGAGTTTATTTGTGAGTCTCAAAAAATCATCTAGCATGGATAATGGATAAGGTAGAAAATGGAAATAATGTGAAAATGTATTTTAATGATATGCAAATGTATGTACGCGGATGAAAATGTATGGGTATTGCCAAAAGATTTTTCATTTTTAGGATATGCCAAAAAATTTCATCGAGATGCAATGCAATATGGAGTTAGGATAAAGATAAACATAAGGACACCTTATACGAGTTTAGGGATAGGAAACCCCTACAAGATAGGGACTATGACACAAACAAAAGCCCTACATGTGATAGTTAAAATGAAACCCCTATAGGATAGGGATTATCACAAACAAATGGACCCCTACAGGCTAGGGATTATGAAAAAAGGGGACGTTTACGACTTTAGGGTAGGGAATATGCTATACTCATTTTGGGATATATATATATATATATATATATATATATATATATATATATATATATATATATAAGAACACCACTATGTGTGTTTAGGGATGTATAGACAAGAGGAAACCCTTACGGGTTAGGGGATATTGATAAGATGTCCTTCTAGGGAAGGCTCCCTATGAAAGATGAGAATAGTAAATAGTTACTTAGTATGTAGGTTCATAAGTTCTTTCTACGAATATTCTACCTGTAGCGCTTCAAAAAATTTACAAATTTTGGTACAATGAAGTCGCCATCGAGTATTTATTTATTCCAAAAGGAATGGGAAAACATCGAGTAAAACCCACGAGCAAAGGATAAGATAGTCTACGAGACCAAGAGATGGATTCGGGAGTCGGTTATGCAAGGGGAAGGTATTAGCACCCCTCACATCCATCGTACTCGATGGGACCCATTTAGTTCATGTGTGTGTTCAAGTGCTAATGCTAATTGCTATCTTATAAGTAATGATCGAGAAAGGAGAAGGAATAAGGGTTTTGTTTTTATATTATTTTGAGTTTGCCGCGGTTTCAAAACCTTGTGCCTACGTATTCCCTCGTGCAATGGGAAAGTCAAAACTCCGTAGTTCTTCTTGAAAATGAAAAGAGTGTTGGTTGATTTGATTTTAGAAGAGAGTGGTGCGCATGGGCGCAGAAAAAAATATTTGAATGAGTTTGAGTTGATTTTATAGGACACAAGTGTTTGTATGTCCAAAGTAGATACTTGGGACTCGCACACTTAGAGCGAGAAAAGGTAGATACCTTGACTCCCTCATTTAGTCCTTTTCTTAAAAAAATGAGATATCTTTAAAGTATTTTGTCAGGTTATGATTCATCAATGTAAGTCGATGACTTATTCTTGATTAAATCTAGAGAAATAGATGATGTCTATTCCTACCATTCAACCCTTGTTTATTTGGGAAAAGAAATTTTCGAAAAAAGTCACTCGACGTTGGATCGAGGTTTGGAACTTTGATTATGAAAGTGTTTTGAGCGGGTTATGATCAATCAATATAAGTCAGGTGACTTATTCTTGATTAAATATCGAGAGAATAGATAGATGTCTATTCCCTACCATTCAACCCTTGTTTAAAGTTCAGATTCGGTACATGGACCAAGATGCGAGTTTTGATTGATTCGGATAAGTGTACGATTGAATAAGCAGGCGGGAAAAAAGGAATTTATGACGGACCATTCAGACATATGAGAATTAATATAAATCAAGGAACAATTAACTTACCCATGTAAATTTATTAAAAATAAAATTTAATAACTTAAATAATCATGATTAAACCAATATGTGAAGAAAAATGATTAAAATAAAATATGAGAGTGTATTTAAATATATAAAAAAAGACAATAGAAATCAATTAGAAATTTTTGTTTTTTTTTAAATAAAAAAAAAATGAAATGAACTGAATATAAAAATATTATATACATGGGTTTGAGAGAGAACCGGTCGGATCACTGGGTCGGACCGGTTCGACCCAGGTCCAAACCCTCACCGAAACAACAAACCGGTAACTGGGTGAAGAAACCCCAATCCCTAAATCGATTCGTTTTCGTGAAAGAGCGAAAAAAGAATAGGTGACGGCTATGGACAACGGAAGGCAGTGGAATGGTAGCGGTTGTGAGAGAAGATGGTGATTACGGTTTCGTATGGAGAGCGACGAGATAGTGGTTGAGAGAGAGGTTGAAGGTTTGGATGATGGAAGGTTAGGAGAAGAGTCGCCGAAATGAAGAAGGTGGAGGTTTTGTGTTTCGGTGAGGATTGGAGGAAGGAATGGAAGGTGAGTTATGGTTTTACGGTGGGTTAAGGAAGTGGATGGCGTGGTTGAAGTTAGCGAAGAGCAAAGTTGTTTTTAAGGTTGCAAGGGATGAAGACGGCAGTGGGTAGCTTATGGAAGATAAAGGTGAATGTTCTGGTTTATGGTGCTTGGTGGTGATGAACGAAGGACTTGGTAGTTGTGATAGAAGTAAGGTGCGGCGGATTTATAAAGGGAAATGAAGAGTAGTAACTAGAGGTGCTGTTTGGAAGAAGATTTACACAGGGAGTATTGAGGGAACGAAGGCGTATGGTTGTCACAGAGGGTCGAACTACTTCAGAATCTGGATCTCCTTCACGACATAAACGAAACAAGGCGCTCGTGGTCGTTTATGGATCATTTCCGAGTATTCAATCGGTGAGATTTAGACATATGTTTTTATGACTTTCAATTTCTGAGACATTAAGTTTCTAAACATTGAACGTTTCTTGTTTCTGTTTTGCGAGAAAATGAAAGGGATAAGGATGTGCATACTGGATTGACGTAATACCTCGACTCTATGGAGTACTGATTCAAAATCAGTTTCTCCTTGAGTTTCTCATCGGCATTACCATAGATTTCGAATAAAGGTTCAGGCTGACAGAAAGATATATCAGGTAACATAAAAACCACCAAGTATTCGTTTTACACTTAGTGTACACTCTGATGGATTCAGTACTTATTTTTATGAAGAATGGTGCAGGGTATACGAAAATGGCCGAATACCTCGACTCTGTGGAGTAACGATTCAACATCAGTCACTCCTTGAGTTTCTCATTGGTATCACCACAGATTTTTGAATACGGAACAATCAAACTAGCAGAAACAAATGCATCAGGTCACGTAAAAATTTCCAACCTTCATCTCGTGGTTATCTCGCGTTATACTGAAGTTCACATCTATTCACGAAATGGTATGCAGGGTATCCTAGGCTGGCAGAATATCTCAGCTCTGTGGAGTACTAGTCAAATGATAGTTTCTCCTTGAGCTTGTCATCGATATTGCAACAGATTTCGGATACAAGGCATTCAAACTGACAGAACTACATCAGGTAACATGAAAAACTGAAAACATTCATCACTTCAACTAATTTGTATTCTAATGCAAGTTATGCTTTTTTATGACAGATAAGGCAGAGTAGCAGGACTGAGATGTATGGGAAGATATGCTAAAAGCTCAAAGGCAGAATGCAGAGGATGAAGGGTGTGGCTATATTACCTGAAAGAACTGTGACGGTTGGTTGTGGTAAGTTTCTCTCCCTTTGCTTTCTGGACTGAATGAAAAAAAAAGTGAGTGGTTTAGCTCTTTCGACTTCAAATTTCAGTGTGAAATTTGAAGAAGAAATGGGGGTTGAGAGCTTTGAGTGAATAGGTGTTTAGGGAGGAATTTTTGCAGAGTTTTGCTAGGCTAAGAGTGGCTGCCGAATGAGAGGGAACAGGGTGGTTTATATAGAGTGTAGGTCTGGGTGAGAGAGGTTTGGAATGACGTTAGAAAGGTGGTGAGGAGCTAGGTTAGGATGGATGACTAGGCTTGGAGTTTGTTAGGGTGGAGAGACAACACCTTGGTGCAGCAGGTAGTGGAAACATTCCCCTTTAAATGACAATTCAAAAAAACTGACTTTTAAGGTATCTTTTTTTTGTCTTTTTTCATGAAGTTTTACTGATGTAACAGTAAAGGTTGGGTAAAAATGCTAGCAAAAACAGGGCCCTTAGATATAATTAAGAAAGGTTAGGATTAGGATGAGTTTGTGAGCTGTAAAATGAGCTGTTAATAGGACGAAAAAAACAGGGGTAAAGGCTGGAAATTCTGAATTTAATCTGTGGTAAAAACTGATAAGGTGGACCCCCCTCTAGCTTGCACATTTATTTACAAAAACATAAGAAAACACATTCTGTTTTATTAAAAAAAAGTGTATTGCTTTCTTGCACTTGAAGCCTTCTTTTTTTCAAAACCAACTCAGACCAACATTTTCTCAATGCTGCAGGTTTGAAGCACAATGTATTATGGTGTCGTGTCGAGTCATAAACTACTCAAGTTCCCGCAACTGGATACCAGACACACCTAATTTATTTGTCATCCTGTAAGTCAAATTCAACTTCTGTTTCGTGACTAGAGCGTCTGATTTTTAGACATGTTAGGATTCATGGGATTGTGAAGTATGCCTCCCTTTTGCATTTTGATTTGGATTTGCATTGAAGGAGTGTTGAAACGATTTGTGAATGAATGCTTCTATTGCTGTTGAACTGTATATGTCGGTTGTAGAGTAGTATATTGCGTCATGAGCTCGCAATATGGACTGTTTTATTTGATGCTTGTTATCACTTTTTTAGAATGGAAATGGAAACAGTGAACCTGCTGCATTACATCTCAACAGACTTTTCCATGCATGAATCCCCATGTGCACATTAACATATTACTAAACTGGTGTAGAATTCTAGTCTGGTATGTCATTACAAAGAGAGCATGATAATTGGTTTGCTAAAAAGGAATTGGTGTATGCAGGTTTGCAACTATTCTCAATGAGAACTTTTCTGTTGATGAAACTTCACTTGATAATTGAATTCGCTTCGTGACCCTTTCCTTCGTTTACTCTTAATTGAATTTGCTAACTATAAAATTCCTGTTGCAAATTGGTGCAGGCTGCTGCAATTGTTCTTGCCGCTGAGATATCGATTGTTGTGATGCCAAAAGATATTGGTTTTGTGGTGTCGTATTAGGCTTCTGAACTTGTACCCCCAAACCAGGTCTTAGTTGATCAATTCTAGTTAAAGGCCACCCCTTCAACGGTAGACCGGTAACTCCTTGATTTAATCCTGCACTGCCTAACCCAGATTTTGATTGTAAAATTGCTTGTCGATAAACTGATGCCGATGTTAACTTCTCCTTTGATATCAGCATTCAGAGACGACCGTGCCTGCATCTGCTGCAATGCCGTGGACATATTCCCTGAATTACCATGAACCAATTGACCTTGATGGCTTGTTGCTTGTTTTAGAAGAGCTATCCTGTTTGCATCAATAAGAACTGGAGGTGCCTCTGAATCCATTGAATGAGGATGTTTCATTCGCTCTTCATACATTTTCATGGCCAAAACACAAGCTGGTGGCCGTGATTAATTTAATGTGATTCCAAGGCATTATAAACAATTTTGTCATTTAATGATTCACCTTCTAACAAGAGCCAATGTAATGCTTTAAGGAGTGTATGAAAACTCCTCCTTTATTAATACCAGCATCTTGATTCCTTTCAAATTTTGTTGCAAATGAAATATTTAAAATTCCATTAATTGCTTCAACATATGCGCCTAGTGAAGTCATGTTAATTTCAAAACTTGAATCTTAAAAGGAAATGAGTTAAAGTTCAAAAAATACAAGCTTGGCTACAAGTTCACTTCAAACTTGGTGATTTCCTTTTTTTTAGAAATTTAGTCCAAAAATCCAAACATGACTACAAAATTAATGCCGTTGTAAAAAAAAAAAAAAATAAGAAGAAATTGATTATGCTTTGTCAGCTTCTAACACGAATGTTCTTCCGTTCAAGGAATCGAGCTTAACGTCTGAATCTACCCCTTTTTTCAAACCTTAATCACCAAACTCTTAATATTGCAACCACACAAAAACCCAATCACAAATGATACTAATGGCCCGGTAATTAACCTCCCACAACGAGAAACCAACAAGTTGTCCGTCAAATTCACCACTCAATTTTGATCCACCATAAAGATAATGCATGTATGCAGGCAATTGAATTAGGGCTAACGGTTATGCTCAATATGACCAGATGAAAAATAAAACAAAGAATGAGGCAAATTTTGGGGTGTGACAGCTGCCCCTATTTAAATATCTTTAACCAGGCGGTTTGAAGAAATATTTCTTTGAATTGTCTGGTAAAAGATAATTTAAATACAAACATACCCTAAATTTGCCCTGAAAAAACAAAAATAGGTATGATATGCGTGCAAATGTCATGATATGCGAATGCGATGAACCAAGAAATCAAGGTAATTTCTTTTATTGTGTAATATGAATGCGCGTAGGCTCATCAAGGTGTCAAGAGGACAAAATTGATAATGGACTAGGTCTTCCGAGAGTTCTGGCGTTCCACCAAGAACAAAATTCAACTTCTTCCTCAACCAATACATTTCATCTGGAAAAGCGTCTGGAAAAGGTGACAAAGCGATCATTCGACAACAAGCTAAGGTCTCACTCATTGAAGTATTCAGAAATCAACTACGAACTATCTCTCATAATGAAAAGATTGTCATCCATCAAAATAACAAATCGACGACGAACTGTCTCTTGTCATGAAAAAACTGCCATCCATCGGGATACAAATCAACGCCACATATAACCATATGTTGGAACTTAAATCATTCTTCTGTCAATCACCATCAACAGTCGAATGCAGGAATGCACATAACCATATGCAAAATTTGAATGATAACCATCATCCTTCGCTATTAACCAATAGCAGCAACAACACATAACCATATGTTGGAACTTCAATCATTCTTTTGTCAATCACCATCAACAGTCGAATGTGGGAATGCACATAACCATATGCAAAATTTGAATGACAACCATCATTTTTTCTTTTTGCTATTAACCAATAGCAGCAACAACACATAACCATATGTTGAAACTTCAATCATCCTTCTACCAATCACCATCAGTAGTCAAATGCAGTAATGCACATAACCATATGCAAATCTTCGATGATAACCATCATCTTTTCTTTTCGCTATTAACCAATAGCAGCAACAACACATAACCATATGTTGAAACTTCAATCATCCTTCTACCAATCACCATCAGTAGTCGAATGCAGTAATGCGCATAACCATATGCAAATCTTCGATGATAACCATCATCTTTTCTTTATTAACCAATAGCAGCAACAACACATAACCATATGTTGAAAATTCAATCGTCTTCTACTAATCACCATCAGTAGTCGAAAATAGCAATGCACATAACCATATGCAAATCTTCAATGATAACCATCATTTTTTCTTTTTGCTATTAACCAATAGCAGCAACAACACATAACCATATGTTGCAACTTCAATCATTCTTCTACCAATCACCATCAGTAGTCGAATGCAGCAATGCACATAACCATATGCAAATCTTCGATGATAACCATCACCTTTCGCTATTAACCAATAGCAGCAGCAACACATAACCATATGTTGAAACTTCAATCATTCTTTGCCAATCACCATTAGCAGTCGAATGCAGCAATGCACATAACCATATGCAAAACTTTGAGGATAACCATCATCCTTCGCTATTAACCAATAGCAGCAACAACACATAACCATATGTTGAAAATTCAATCGTCTTCTACTAATCACCATCAGTAGTCGAAAATAGCAATGCACATAACCATATGCAAATCTTCAATGATAACCATCATGTTTTCTTTTTGCTATTAACCAATAGCAGCAACAACACATAACCATATGTTGCAACTTCAATCATTCTTCTACCAATCACCATCAGTAGTCGAATGCAGCAATGCACATAACCATATGCAAATCTTCGATGATAACCATCAGCTTTCGCTATTAACCAATAGCAGCAGCAACACATAACCATATGTTGAAACTTCAATCATTCTTTGCCAATCACCATTAGCAATCGAATGCAGCAATGCACATAACCATATGCAAAACTTCCATGTTGACAATTCTTTTGATAATAACCATTATCGGTAGAATTCCATGATAATGTAAATAACTTTACTGGGGATAAGAACTAACAAGCTCTAAACTCGTGGTTGAAAACAAAAATGGATAATTCCAAATTGAACAAATATTCTTCCAATCAATCTTGACAGTAGACCAATAACAAGGATGAAATCTGATGAAGATAACCATCTTCGATCGGAAACTCCTTAAAACTGCATGTCGAGAGAAATATTTATGTTTGAATGAGGCGAGGAATTCACTGGGGAAATAAACACACCAAAGGCTTGCAAGGAGATTAATTGGGAACATCTCAGAAAATCGGGTCCATAGAGGACTATTGCCACTTTAAGAATTACTGAAAGATTGTTATATGCAAGAATCTGAACAGATCTTGGTTGAGAATAACAACATTGGGGATACCGCGATGGTAATCCTTGCTGGAGAAGGTTCGCTTGGGGAGAAGATGAAGCTTTAATGGAGAAAACTTCTGAAGATAACTCTGTGGTGAAGATCACTGGGGAAATCCAAGTAGAAAATTTCGTTGACACAAGAGTTCACTGGGGATAATTAATCACTTCTTTGGGGAAGAAAATTAGCTTAAGGGTTGACGTTACAGCCGTTTTATTTTGAAGAAGCATTCAAATTGCACTGGGGAGAAGAACTAAGTTGCCATGACCTTCGAAATATGATAAATAAAATACCGACTTCGTTCTGAAAATCCCGAGTCTGTGTTGGGGTCTATGCATGAATGTAATGTGAATGCATGGATTTAATGGTTGATGCATTGGTTATCCAACCGAATTTCCGACACCATTAGCCTGAGAGAGTATGATCGATCAGACTCTAGTCGTTGACTTTGCCGCTGACAGGGCCGTATGTTGACTTTTTGGTAAAAAGAGTATCAACTCTTTACTTGCTTGGGTAAATAGTAACTTGATTGGGAAATGCCCTCTGACTCAGGTATAGATATAACTCTGATTTAAAAAATAATAATAAAAAAAAATTCCCCAACATTTCATAGTCAAACTAACTTTAAGTAAGGTTTTTTTTTAAAAGCTTTTGTTAAATTTTTTTGAAAATATTACTTTTATTTTATCATCAAGAATATAAAGCGGCATTAAGTAAACAAACGGAAACAAAATAATTGATAAAGAAATGTTCAACTGAACAATTTTATTTATTTGATGAGAAGAATAACTCACACAACGAGGGGTTCATACATGAAGAAGTGAGTTCCTTTATGAGAAACTTACAAAAGAAAGATAAGTAATTGGCAACAAAATATTTTTTTACTGAATTCTCATTGAATTCCAACATCTGCTATATTCCCCTATGACCTTTATTCTTCATCACTTTGCTTCCGTAGACGGTAAGTAGACTGCTTCCTTTCTTCCAAGCTATGTGGCGAAGTAGTCTTACACACTGCAATCTTATGTCTTTGGATATTCCCTAACTTTTGCGTGAATTAATTTGTTGGAAATTCAATTCACCGGGAGACATACCCCTTTTTGCTTAAGTCGCCCTTTCGGGTTTTCGACTTACCGGGCTTAATTTTACTATCCCTAATTTTTGCCTGAGCCAATATTCTCTTGGACTCACCGGGATGCTCATTTTTTGCCTAAGTTACCCTTTCGAGTTAACTTAGCGAGCTTTATTATCCGTATCTTTTTATTAGACATAATACTTCTTGACTGCATCTGAGTTGACGACATGTGTCAGGTCTTCTTCGTCCATGTTTGTGAGAATGAGAGCTCCACCGGAGAAAACTTTTTTCACCACATATGGTCCTTCGTAATTTGGGGCCCACTTTCCACGAGGATCCTTCTGAGTAGGAATGATCCTTTTCAGTACTAACTCACCCACCTTGAACCCTCTAGGATGTACTTTTTTGTCAAAAGCTCTCTTAACTCTTTTCTGGTATAGTTGTCCGTGACAAAGTGCTGTCAACCTCTTCTCTTCGATCAAGTTGAGCTGGTCGTACCTGTCCCGAACCCATTCTGCTTCTTCTAACTTTGTTTCCATTAGAATTCTGAGGGAAGGAATCTCAACCTCTATAGGAAGTACCGCCTCCATACCGTAAACAAGGGAGTAAGGCGTTGCCCCTATTGAAGTGTGAATGGACGTCCTGTATCCATGTAGAGCGAAAGGTAACATCTCGTGCCAATCCTTGTACGTCTTTACCATCTTCTGAAGAATTTTCTTGATATTTTTGTTAGCTGCTTCGACGGCACCATTCATCTTTGGCCTATAAGGGGATGAGTTATGATGTTCTATCTTGAAGTTATCACATAACTCTTTCATCATCTTATTGTTCAGATTTGTCCCGTTATCAGTTATAATTTTGCCAGGAGTACCATAGCGAAAAATTATTTCATTCTTGATAAATCGGGTGACCACTTGTTTTGTCACATTGGCGTATGAAGCGGCCTCCACCCACTTGGTGAAGTAGTCAATGGCAACTAGTATGAAACGATGTCCATTAGAAGCTTTCGACTCTATCATTCCAATCATATCTATTCCCCACATGGAAAACGGCCATGTTGAGGTCAAGACATTTAGAGGGGAAGGTGGCACGTGCACCTTGTCAGCATGGATCTGACACTTATGGCATCTCATGGCATGAACAACGCAATCTGTTTCCATAGTCATCCAATAGTACCCTGCTCTTAGAATTTTCTTCGCCATCGTATGGCCATTTGCATGCACACCAAAAGAGCCTTCATGAATTTCTTTGACACGTTGATCTGCTTCGTGTCTATCCACGCATCTGAGCAAGACCAAATCAAAATTCCTCTTATATAATACTCCGCCACTTAAGAAGAAATTGGCAGACAACTTCCTCAAAGTCTTCTTATCAATGATAGACGCTCCTTCTGGGTATTCATTCCTTTCCAGATACTGTTTGATATCATAAAACCAGGGTTTGTCATCCTTTTCATCATCAATCGTCAAACAATAAGCCGGTTCTTCCATGCACTCAATAGTTATGGTAGGTGCCTCATTGGCCCACTTGACCTTAAACATCAAAGACAAAGTGGCTAAGGCTTCAGCTAGTTGATTTTCCTCTCTAGGAATGTGATGGAATGTGATTTCATCGAAGTATGGTACCAGTTTCAAAACATGATCTCTGTAGGGGATCAACTTTTCATTGCGAGTTTCCCATTCTCCTTTGACTTGGCAAATAACGAGAGCTGAGTCTCCATAGACTTCGAGAATTTTGATCCTTAAGTCAATGGCTACTTCAATCCCAAAGATGCAGGCTTCGTATTCTGCCATGTTGTTCGTACAATCAAAACAAATTCGGGCTGTGAACGGAATATGAAAACCTTTTGGAGAAGTAATGATTGCTCCGATTCCGTGACCTAATGAATTAGAAGCACCGTCGAACACTAGCGTCCAACGAGATCCCGGTTCAGGTCCTTCTTTTGGGCCTGGGATTGCATAATCTCTGATGAGCATGACATCCTCATCTGGGAAATCGAATCTCATTGGTTGATAATCTCCCACTGGTTGATGAGCAAGGTAATCCGACACCACACTTCCCTTGATAGCTTTTTGGGTTACATATTGAATATCATATTCAGATAGTAACATCTGCCAACGTGCAATCCTTCCTGTAAGGGTAGGCTTTTCAAATATGTACTTTATTGGATCCATCTTGGATATCAGCATAGTTGTATGACGAACCATGTACTGTCTCAGACGGCGAGCAGCCCACGCTAAGGCGCAACAAGTCTTCTCTAGTAGGGAATACCTGGTTTCACATTCAGTGAAATTTTTACTCAGGTAATATATAGCATGCTCTTTTCTCTTTGATTCATCTTGTTGTCCTAATACACAACCCATAGATCCCTCTAGCACCGTTAAGTACATTATAAGAGGCTTTCCTGATACTGGCGGCATCAAGATAGGTGGCTCTTGCAAATATTCTTTAATCTTGTCAAATGCTCTCTGACAATCATCATTCCACCGAATAGCTTGATCTTTCCTGAGTAATTTGAAGATTGGTTCGCAAGTAGCTGTTAAATGTGAAATGAACCTTGCAATGTAATTTAAACGTCCCAAGAAACCACGAACTTCCTTCTCAATATGAGGTACAGGCATGTCTTGAATAGCACTGAATTTGGCAGGATCGACTTCAATGCCCCGCTGGCTCACTATGAAACCAAGTAGTTTCCCGGACCTGACAACAAAAGTGCATTTGTTGGGATTCAAGTGCAAACGGTACTTCCTTAGTCTTGCAAACAGCTTCTTCAAGTGAGTGACATGCTCCTCTTCCGTCTGGGATTTAGCAATCATGTCATCGACATAAACTTCTATCTCTTTGTGCATCATGTCATGGAAAAGAGTTACCATAGCCCTTTGATAAGTTGCCCCGGCGTTTTTCAAACCGAAAGGCATCACCTTATAACAAAAAGTGCCCCAGGGTGTTATAAAAGTCATTTTTTCCATGTCGGGCAGGAGACATCTTAATTTGGTTATAGCCCGAGAAACCATCCATGAAGGAGAATACTGAAAACTAAGCGGCACTGTCGACTAGAACACCAATGTGGGGTAATGGAAAATCATCTTTTGGACTGGCTTTATTCAGATCTCTATAATCCACAGACATTCGTACCTTGCCGTCTTTCTTGGGAACAGGAACAATGTTAGCAACCCATTCAGGATATACTGACACGGCTAGGAAACCAAAGATCAAATTGCTTTTAACTTCATCCCCGATTTTATTGGCCATATCAGTGAGTTCTTCTCAACTGCTTGATCGGGCATTCGCTTCAAAGGCGTTTGCACTACAATGTCTATGTCAAGTCCTGGCATATCTTGGTAAGACCATGCAAACACATCTACACATCCACTTGACCAAGTCGTCTTTGACACCTTGTTCTAGCATAGCTCCAATTTTAACCTCTTTGCGGTCCTCTTCAGTCCCCAGATTGATCACATCCACTGGTTCTTGATGAGGTTGCATTGCTTTCTCCTCATGCTTCAATAATCTTTCCAACTCCTCTGGGAGTTCACAGTCTTCTTCACCATCTTCTTCCGCTTGGTTGATCGGGAAATCAAAGTCATATGGAATTATAGCATTGCTGTGTTCAATGGGTTCAGTTTTAGATGATCTGCATGATAATGATTTTCTTTTTAGTTATTGATATTATTTATGTTTTTTTTATTATTTTTTTTATTTGTTTAAAAAAACTGGAAAAAGAAAAATAAAATGAGAAGTTGCCAATTTATCAGGGTTTTTTTTGGAAAGAAAAGAACAACATAGATCTAAATATTGAATAACAAAATGCACTTTTATTCATGATAAAAAGAAAAGTTGATAAAACGAGATGGCCCTACAAAACTACCCACTGGCACTTTTATCAGGATTTTTTTGAAAAAAAACTAAAGAAATTACTTCGAAAATGAAACAGTTGGAGGAATTTCCGTGAGAGTCCAATTGTTGAGAGCAGTCCCTGGAGGAGTACGGAAGACCATCCGACACTCAATCTTGTAATCATCATCATTAGTCATAGCCACGCCTCCTCGAATGCACTCCGCTGAGAAAACCTTCTCAATGTGGGTACTTTTCTTCTTAATCTCCGGTCCTTGGCACGCAAAGGAACGGTGTGTATGAGCCCATGCTTATCCGCTTCTCCACCACCTTTATAACTTCACCCCAACCGGTGCTTTCAAAGATCGATCATAGCTTTGACATCTTTCCAAGAGAAAGCTAGCTTTAGGCTCCAATGGACTCTTAAGCTTCTCTTTCACATCAACCTCCTTGGGTTCTTCAAGCACTTTAGGTTCTTCAACCACCTTGGGCTTCTCTTGCACATTATTCACCATCTCAAATGACTGACGTGGTATTTCAACAACTTCGTCACCTACATCAACATACTTGAAAGATGACAAATGGCTTACAACGAAATCTTCTTCTCCCAAAACGATTACCAATTTTCCTTGGATTGCGAACTTCATCTTCTGATGGAGTGTGGACGTAACAGCGCCTGCACTATGAATCCAAGTGAACTTAAATCTTAAGAAATTTGATGAAATTTGAAGTGAATATAAACCTTAAGAAAATCTGAAGAAATTTGAAGTAAACAAAAATTTTTAGAAATCGGATGAAATTTGTAGAAAATCTGATGAAATTTGAAGTAAACATAAATCTTAAGAAAACCAGATGAATTTGAAGAAAATCTAATAAAATTTGAAGTAAATATAAATCTTAAGAAATTTGATTAAATTTGAAGTGAATATAAACCTTAAGAAATTTTGAAGTAAAAATAAATCTTAAGAAAATCTGATGAAAGTTGAAGAAAATATCAAGAAATTTGAAGTAAATTTAAATCTTAAGGAATTTGATGAAATTTGAAGTTAATGTAAACCTTAAGTAAATCTGATGAAATTAGAAGTTAACATTAATCTTAAGAAAATCAGATGAAATTTGAAGAAAATATCATGAAATTAGAAGAGAACTTAAATCTTAACAAATTTGATGAAATTTAAAGTGAATATAAACCTTAAGAAAATATAATGAAATTTGAACTATACATAAATCTTAAGAAAATCGGATGAAATTTGAAAAAAATCTGTTGAAATTTGAAGAAAATTTGATGAAATTTGAAGTAAACATAAATCCTAAGAAAACCAGATGAATTGGAAGAAAATCTGATAAAATTTGAAGTAAATATAAATCTTAAGAAATTTGATTAAATTTGAAGTGAATAAAAACTTTAAGAAAATATGAAGTAAACATAAATCTAAAGAAAATCGGATGAAATTTGAAGAAAATATCAAGAAATTTGAAGTAAATTTAAATCTTAAGGAATTTGATGAAATTTGAAGTTAATGTAAACCTTAAGTAAATCTGATGAAATTAGAAGTTAACATTAATCTTAAGAAAATCAGATGAAATTTGAAGAAAATATCATGAAATTAGAAGAGAACTTAAATCTTAACAAATTTGATGAAATTTAAAGTGAATATAAACCTTAAGAAAGTATAATGAAATTTGAACTAAACATAAATCTTAAGAAAATCGGATGAAATTTGAAAAAAATCTGTTTAAATTTGAAGAAAATTTGATGAAATTTGAAGTAAACATCAATCCTAAGAAAACCAGATGAATTGGAAGAAAATCTGATATAATTTGAAGTAAATATAAATCTTAAGAAATTTGATTAAATTTGAAGTGAATATAAACCTTAAGTAAATCTTATGAAATTTGAAATAAACATAAATCTTAAGAAAATCAGATGAAATTTGATGAAAATATCATGAGATTTGACGTGAACTTATATCTTAAGAAATTTGATGAAATTTTAAGTGAACATAAACCTTAAGAAAATCTGGTGAAATTTGAAATAAACATAAATCTTTAGAAAATTAGATGAAATTTGAAGAAAATATCTTGAAATTTGAAGTGAAATTAAATCTTAAGAAATTTGATGAAAGTGAATATAAACCTTAAGAAAATATGATGAAATTCGAAGTAAACATAAAAATCAGATGAAATTTGAAGAAAATGTCATGAATTTTGAAGTGAACTTAAATCTTAAGAAATTTGATGAAATTTGAAATGAATATAAACCATAAGAAAATCTGAAGAAATTTGAAGTAAACAAAATTTTTTAGAAATCGGATGAAATTTGAAGAAAATCTGATGAAATTTTAAGTAAACATAAATCTTAAGAAAACCAGATGAATTTGAAGAAAATCTAATAAAATTTGAAGTAAATAAAAATCTTAAGAAATTTGATTAAATTTGAAGTGAATATAAACCTTAAGAAATTTTGAAGTAAAAATAAATCTTAAGAAAATCTGATGAAATTTGAAGAAAATATCAAGAAATTTGAAGTAAATTTAAATCTTAAGGAATTTGATGAAATTTGAAGTTAATGTAAACCTTAAGTAAATCTGATGAAATTAGAAGTTAACATTAATCTTAAGAAAATCAGATGAAATTTGAAGAAAATATCATGAAATTAGAAGAGAACTTAAATCTTAACAAATTTGATGAAATTTAAAGTGAATATAAACCTTAAGAAAGTATAATGAAATTTGAACTATACATAAATCTTAAGAAAATCGGATGAAATTTGAAAAAAAATTGTTGAAATTTGAAGAAAATTTGATGAAATTTGAAGTAAACATAAATCCTAAGAAAACCAGATGAATTGGAAGAAAATCTGATAAAATTTGAAGTAAATATAAATCTTAAGAAATTTGATTAAATTTGAAGTGAATAAAAACCTTAAGAAAATTTGAAGTAAACATAAATCTAAAGAAAATCGGATGAAATTTGAAGAAAATATCAAGAAATTTGAAATAAAATTAAATCTTAAGGAATTTGATGAAATTTGAAGTTAATGTAAACCTTAAGTAAATCTGATGAAATTAGAAGTTAACATTAATCTTAAGAAAATCAGATGAAATTTGAAGAAAATATCATGAAATTAGAAGAGAACTTAAATCTTAACAAATTTGATGAAATTTAAAGTGAATATAAACCTTAAGAAAGTATAATGAAATTTGAACTAAACATAAATCTTAAGAAAATCAGATGAAATTTGAAAAAAATCTGTTGAAATTTGAAGAAAATTTGATGAAATTTGAAATAAACATCAATCCTAAGAAAACCAGATGAATTGGAAAAAAATCTGATAAAATTTGAAGTAAATATAAATCTTAAGAAATTTGATTAAATTTGAAATATAAATATTATGAAATTTGAAATAAACATCAATCTTAAGAAAATCAGATGAAATTTGATGAAAATATCATGAGATTTGACTTATATCTTAAGAAATTTGATGAAATTTGGATTGAACATAGACCTTAAGAAAATCTGGTGAATTTTGAAATAAACATAAATCTTTAGAAAATTAGATGAAATTTGAAGAAAATATCTTGAAATTTGAAGTGAAATTAAATCTTAAGAAATTTGATGAAAGTGAATATAAACCTTAAGAAAATATGATGAAATTTGAAGTAAACATAAAAATCAGATGAAATTTGAAGAAAATGTCATGAATTTTGAAGTGAACTTAAATCTTAAGAAATTTGATGAAATTTGAAGTGAATATAAACCTTAAGAAAATCTGAAGAAATTTGAAGTAAATAAAAAGTTTAAGAAATCGGATGAAATTTGAAGAAAATCTGATGAAATTAGAAGTAAACATAAATCTTAAGAAAACCAGATGAATTTGAAGATAATCTAGACCCTAAACCCTAAACCCTAACCCTAACCCTAGACCCTAGACCCTAGAATCAAGACCCTAGAATCTAGACCCTAGACCCTCTATACGCTAGACCCTATAGAACCTAGACCCTAGGTCCTAAGTAAATCTTATGAAATTTGAAATAAACATAAATCTTCAGAAAATCAGATGAAATTTGAAGAAAATATCATGAGATTTGACGTGAACTTGTATCTTATGAAATTTGATAAATTTGAAGTGAACATAAACCTTAAGAAAATCTGGTGAAATTTGAAATAAACATAAATCTTAAGAAATTTAGATGAAATTTGAAGAAAATATCATGAAATTTGAAGTGAAATTAAATCTTAAGAAATTTGATGAAAGTGAATATAAACCTTTAGAAAATATGATGAAATTTGAGGCAAACATAACAATCAGATGAAATTTGAAGAAAATGTCATGAATTTTGAAGTGAACTTAAATCTTAAGAAATTTGATGAAATTTGAAGTGATAATAAACCTTAAGAAAATCTGATGAAATTTGAATTAAACATAAATCTTAAGAAAACCAGATGAATTTGAAGAAAATCTAGACCCTAAACCTTATACCCTAAACCCTAAACCCTAGACCCTAGACCCTAGACCATAGAATCAGGACCCTAGAATTAAGACCCAGACCCTAGAATCTAGACCATGGAACCTAGAATCTAGACCCTAGACCCAAGAATCTAGACCCTAGACCCTCTATACGCTAGACCCTCTAGAACCTAGACCCTAGGTCCTAAGTAAATCTTATGAAATTTGAAATAAACATAAATCTTAAGAAAATCAGATGAAATTTGAAAAAATATCATGAGATTTGACGTGAACTTATATCTTAAGAAATTTGATAAATTTGAAGTGAACATAAACCTTAAGAAAATCTGGTGAAATTTGAAATAAACATAAATCTTAAGAAAATTAGATGAAATTTGAAGAAAATATCATGAAATTTGAAGTGAAATTATATCTTAAGAAATTTGATGAAAGTGAATATAAACCTTTAGAAAATATGATGAAATTTGAAGTAAACATAACAATCAGATGAAATTTGAAGAAAATGTCATGAATTTTGAAGTGAACTTAAATCTTAAGAAATTTGATGAAATTTGAAGTGAATATAAACCTTAAGAAAATCTGATGAAATTTGAAGTAAACAAAAATTTTAAGAAATCGGATGAAATTTGAAGAAAATCTGATGAAATTAGAAGTAAACATAAATCTTAAGAAAACCAGATGAATTTGAAGATAATCTAGACCCTAAACCCTAACCCTAGACCCTAGAATCAAGACCCTAGAATCTAGACCATGGACCCTAGAATCTAGACCCTAGACCCTAGACCCTCTATATGCTAGACCCTCTAGAACCTAGACCCTAGGTCCTAAGTAAATCTTATGAAATTTGAAATAAACATAAATTCGTAATATCGATGAAATTTGAAGAAAATATCATGATATTTGACGTGAACTTATATCTTATGAAATTTGATAAATTTGAAGTGAACATAAACCTTAAGAAAATCTGGTGAAATTTGAAATAAACATAAATCTTAAGAAATTTAGATGAAATTTGAGGAAAATATCATGAAATTTGAAGTGAAATTAAATCTTAAGAAATTTGATGAAAGTGAATAAAAACCCTTTAGAAAATATGATGAAATTTGAAGTAAACATAACAATCAGATGAAATTTGAAGAAAATGTCATGAATTTTGAAGTGAACTTAAATCTTAAGAAATTTGATGAAATTTGAAGTGAATATAAACCTTAAGAAAATCATGAAATTTGAATTAAACATAAATCTTAAGAAAACCAGATGAATTTGAAGAAAATCTAGACCCTAAACCCTATACCCTAAACCTTAAGTAAATATTATGAAATTTGAAATAAACATAAATCTTAAGAAAATCAGATGAAATTTGATGAAAATATCATGAGATTTGACTTATATCTTAAGAAATTTGATGAAATTTGTATTGAACATAAACCTTAAGAAAATCTGGTGAATTTTGAAATAAACATAAATCTTTAGAAAATTAGATGAAATTTGAAGAAAATATCTTGAAATTTGAAGTGAAATTAAATCTTAAGAAATTTGATGAAAGTGAATATAAACCTTAAGAAAATATGATGAAATTTGAAGTAAACATAAAAATCAGATGAAATTTGAAGAAAATGTCATGAATTTTGAAGTGAACTTAAATCTTAAGAAATTTGATGAAATTTGAAGTGAATATAAACCTTAAGAAAATCTGAAGAAATTTGAAGTAAACAAAAATTTTAAGAAATCAGATGAAATTTGAAGAAAATCTGATGAAATTAGAAGTAAACATAAATCTTAAGAAAACCAGATGAATTTGAAGATAATCTAGACCCTAAACCCTAAACCATAACCCTAGACCCTAGAATCAAGACCCTAGAATCTAGACCATGGACCCTAGAATCTAGACCCTAGACCCTAGACCCTCTATATGCTAGACCCTCTAGAACCTAGACCCTAGGTCCTAAGTAAATGTTATGAAATTTGAAATAAACATAAATCTTCAGAAAATCAGATGAAATTTGAAGAAAATATCATGAGATTTGACGTGAACTTATATCTTATGAAATTTGATAAATTTGAAGTGAACATAAACCTTAAGAAAATCTGGTGAAATTTGAAATAAACATAAATCTTAAGAAATTTAGATGAAATTTGAGGAAAATATCATGAAATTTGAAGTGAAATTAAATCTTAAGAAATTTGATGAAAGTGAATATAAACCCTTTAGAAAATATGATGAAATTTGAAGTAAACATAACAATCAGATGAAATTTGAAGAAAATGTCATGAATTTTGAAGTGAACTTAAATCTTAAGAAATTTGATGAAATTTGAAGTGAATATAAACCTTAAGAAAATCTGAAGAAATTTGAAGTAAACAAAAATTTTAAGAAATCAGATGAAATTTGAAGAAAATCTGATGAAATTAGAAGTAAACATAAATCTTAAGAAAACCAGATGAATTTGAAGATAATCTAGACCCTAAACCCTATACCCTAAACCCTAGACCCTAGAATCAAGACCCTAGAATCTAGACCATGGACCCTAGAATCTAGACCCTAGACCCTAGACCCTCTATACGCTAGACCCTCTAGAACCTAGACCCTAGGTCCTAAGTAAATCTTATGAAATTTGAAGAAAATATCATGAGATTTGACGTGAACTTATATCTTATGAAATTTGATAAATTTGAAGTGAACATAAACCTTAAGAAAATCTGGTGAAATTAGAAGTTAACATTAATCTTAAGAAAATCAGATGAAATTTGAAGAAAATATCATGAAATTAGAAGAGAACTTAAATCTTAACAAATTTGATGAAATTTAAAGTGAATATAAACCTGAAGAAAGTATAATGAAATTTGAACTATACATAAATCTTAAGAAAATCGGATGAAATTTGAAAAAAAATTGTTGAAATTTGAAGAAAATTTGATGAAATTTGAAGTAAACATAAATCCTAAGAAAACCAGATGAATTGGAAGAAAATCTGATAAAATTTGAAGTAAATATAAATCTTAAGAAATTTGATTAAATTTGAAGTGAATATAAACCTTAAGAAAATTTGAAGTAAACATAAATCTAAAGAAAATCGGATGAAATTTGAAGAAAATATCAAGAAATTTGAAATAAAATTAAATCTTAAGGAATTTGATGAAATTTGAAGTTAATGTAAACCTTAAGTAACCGATGAAATTAGAAGTTAACATTAATCTTAAGAAAATCAGATGAAATTTGAAGAAAATATCATGAAATTAGAAGAGAACTTAAATCTTAACAAATTTGATGAAATTTAAAGTGAATATAAACCTTAAGAAAGTATAATGAAATTTGAACTAAACATAAATCTTAAGAAAATCGATGAAATTTGAAAAAATCTGAAATTTGAAGAAAATTTGATGAAATTTGAAATAAACATCAATCCTAAGAAAACCGATGAATTGGAAAAAAATCTGATAAAATTTGAAGTAAATATAAATCTTAAGAAATTTGATTAAATTTGAAATATAAATATTATGAAATTTGAAATAAACATCAATCTTAAGAAAATCAGATGAAATTTGATGAAAATATCATGAGATTTGACTTATATCTTAAGAAATTTGATGAAATTTGATTGAACATAGACCTTAAGAAAATGTGAATTTTGAAATAAACATAAATCTTTAGAAAATTAGATGAAATTTGAAGAAAATATCTTGAAATTTGAAGTGAAATTAAATCTTAAGAAATTTGATGAAAGTGAATATAAACCTTAAGAAAATATGATGAAATTTGAAGTAAACATAAAATCGATGAAATTTGAAGAAAATGTCATGAATTTTGAAGTGAACTTAAATCTTAAGAAATTTGATGAAATTTGAAGTGAATATAAACCTTAAGAAAATCAAGAAATCAAGTAAACAAAATTTTAAGAAATCGGATGAAATTTGAAGAAAATCATGAAATTAGAAGTAAACATAAATCTTAAGAAAACCAGATGAATTTGAAGTTAATCTAGACCCTAAACCCTATACCCTAAACCCTAGACCCTAGAATCAAGACCCTAGAATCTAGACCATGGACCCTAGAATCTAGACCTAGACCTCTATACGCTAGACCCTCTAGAACCTAGACCCTAGGTCCTAAGTAAATCTTATGAAATTTGAAATAAACATAAATCTTCAGAAAATCAGATGAAATTTGAAGAAAATATCATGAGATTTGACGTGAACTTATATCTTATGAAATTTGATAAATTGAAGTGAACATAAACCTTAAGAAAACTGTGAAATTTGAAATAAACATAAATCTTAAGAAAATTAGATGAAATTTGAAGAAAATATCATGAAATTTGAAGTGAAATTATATCTTAAGAAATTTGATGAAAGTGAATATAAACCTTTAGAAAATATGATGAAATTTGAAGTAAACATAACAATCAGATGAAATTTGAAGAAAATGTCATGAATTTTGAAGTGAACTTAAATCTTAAGAAATTTGATGAAATTTGAAGTGAATATAAACCTTAAGAAAATCAAGAAATTTGAAGTAAATAAAAGTTTAAGAAATCGGATGAAATTTGAAGAAAATCATGAAATTAGAAGTAAACATAAATCTTAAGAAACCAGATGAATTTGAAGATAATCTAGACCCTAAACCCTAAACCCTAACCCTAACCCTAGACCCTAGACCCTAGAATCAAGACCCTAGAATCTAGACCCTAGACCTCTATACGCTAGACCCTATAGAACCTAGACCCTAGGTCCTAAGTAAATCTTATGAAATTTGAAATAAACATAAATCTTCAGAAAATCAGATGAAATTTGAAGAAAATATCATGAGATTTGACGTGAACTTATATCTTATGAAATTTGATAAATTTGAAGTGAACATAAACCTTAAGAAAATCTGGTGAAATTTGAAATAAACATAAATCTTAAGAAATTTAGATGAAATTTGAAGAAAATATCATGAAATTTGAAGTGAAATTAAATCTTAAGAAATTTGATGAAAGTGAATATAAACCTTTAGAAAATATGATGAAATTTGAGGCAAACATAACAATCAGATGAAATTTGAAGAAAATGTCATGAATTTTGAAGTGAACTTAAATCTTAAGAAATTTGATGAAATTTGAAGTGATAATAAACCTTAAGAAAATCTGATGAAATTTGAATTAAACATAAATCTTAAGAAACCAGATGAATTTGAAGAAAATCTAGACCCTAAACCTTATACCCTAAACCCTAAACCCTAGACCCTAGACCCTAGACCATAGAATCAGGACCCTAGAATTAAGACCCAGACCCTAGAATCTAGACCATGGAACCTAGAATCTAGACCCTAGACCCAAGAATCTAGACCCTAGACCCTCTATACGCTAGACCCTCTAGAACCTAGACCCTAGGTCCTAAGTAAATCTTATGAAATTTGAAATAAACATAAATCTTAAGAAAATCAGATGAAATTTGAAAAAATATCATGAGATTTGACGTGAACTTATATCTTAAGAAATTTGATAAATTTGAAGTGAACATAAACCTTAAGAAAATCTGGTGAAATTTGAAATAAACATAAATCTTAAGAAAATTAGATGAAATTTGAAGAAAATATCATGAAATTTGAAGTGAAATTATATCTTAAGAAATTTGATGAAAGTGAATATAAACCTTTAGAAAATATGATGAAATTTGAAGTAAACATAACAATCAGATGAAATTTGAATAAAATGTCATGAATTTTGAAGTGAACTTAAATCTTAAGAAATTTGATGAAATTTGAAGTGAATATAAACCTTAAGAAAATCTGAAGAAATTTGAAGTAAACAAAATTTTTTTGAAATCGGATGAAATTTAAGAAACATAAATCTTAAGAAACCAGATGAATTTGAAGAAAATCTAATAAAATTTGAAGTAAATATAAATCTTAAGAAATTTGATTAAATTTGAAGTGAATATAAACCTTAAGTAAATCTTATGAAATTTGAAATAAACATAAATCTTAAGAAAATCAGATGAAATTTGAAGAAAATATCATGAGATTTGACGTGAACTTATATCTTATGAAATTTGATAAATTTGAAGTGAACATAAACCTTAAGAAAATCTGGTGAAATTTGAAATAAACATAAATCTTAAGAAAATTAGATGAAATTTGAAGAAAATATCATGAAATTTGAAGTGAAATTATATCTTAAGAAATTTGATGAAAGTGAATATAAACCTTTAGAAAATATGATGAAATTTGAAGTAAACATAACAATCAGATGAAATTTGAATAAAATGTCATGAATTTTGAAGTGAACTTAAATCTTAAGAAATTTGATGAAATTTGAAGTGAATATAAACCTTAAGAAAATCTGATGAAATTTGAATTAAACATAAATCTTAAGAAAACCAGATGAATTTGAAGAAAATCTAGACCCTAAACCCTATACCCTAAACCTTAAGTAAATATTATGAAATTTGAAATAAACATAAATCTTAAGAAAATCAGATGAAATTTGATGAAAATATCATGAGATTTGACTTATATCTTAAGAAATTTGATGAAATTTGTATTGAACATAAACCTTAAGAAAATCTGGTGAATTTTGAAATAAACATAAATCTTAGAAAATTAGATGAAATTTGAAGAAAATATCTTGAAATTTGAAGTGAAATTAAATCTTAAGAAATTTGATGAAAGTGAATATAAACCTTAAGAAAATATGATGAAATTTGAAGTAAACATAAAAATCAGATGAAATTTGAAGAAAATGTCATGAATTTTGAAGTGAACTTAAATCTTAAGAAATTTGATGAAATTTGAAGTGAATATAAACCTTAAGAAAATCTGAAGAAATTTGAAGTAAACAAAAATTTTAAGAAATCAGATGAAATTTGAAGAAAATCTGATGAAATTAGAAGTAAACATAAATCTTAAGAAAACCAGATGAATTTGAAGATAATCTAGACCCTAAACCCTAAACCATAACCCTAGACCCTAGAATCAAGACCCTAGAATCTAGACCATGGACCCTAGAATCTAGACCCTAGACCCTAGACCCTCTATATGCTAGACCCTCTAGAACCTAGACCCTAGGTCCTAAGTAAATGTTATGAAATTTGAAATAAACATAAATCTTCAGAAAATCAGATGAAATTTGAAGAAAATATCATGAGATTTGACGTGAACTTATATCTTATGAAATTTGATAAATTTGAAGTGAACATAAACCTTAAGAAAACTGTGAAATTTGAAATAAACATAAATCTTAAGAAATTTAGATGAAATTTGAAGAAAATATCATGAAATTTGAAGTGAAATTAAATCTTAAGAAATTTGATGAAAGTGAATATAAACCTTTAGAAAATATGATGAAATTTGAAGTAAACATAACAATCAGATGAAATTTGAAGAAAATGTCATGAATTTTGAAGTGAACTTAAATCTTAAGAAATTTGATGAAATTTGAAGTGAATATAAACCTTAAGAAAATCTGATGAAATTTGAATTAAACATAAATCTTAAGAAAACCAGATGAATTTGAAGAAAATCTAGACCCTAAACCCTATACCCTAAACCTTAAGTAAATATTATGAAATTTGAAATAAACATAAATCTTAAGAAAATCAGATGAAATTTGATGAAAATATCATGAGATTTGACTTATATCTTAAGAAATTTGATGAAATTTGTATTGAACATAAACCTTAAGAAAATCTGGTGAATTTTGAAATAAACATAAATCTTTAGAAAATTAGATGAAATTTGAAGAAAATATCTTGAAATTTGAAGTGAAATTAAATCTTAAGAAATTTGATGAAAGTGAATATAAACCTTAAGAAAATATGATGAAATTTGAAGTAAACATAAAAATCAGATGAAATTTGAAGAAAATGTCATGAATTTTGAAGTGAACTTAAATCTTAAGAAATTTGATGAAATTTGAAGTGAATATAAACCTTAAGAAAATCTGAAGAAATCTGAAGTAAACAAAAACTTTAAGAAATCAGATGAAATTTGAAGAAAATCTGATGAAATTAGAAGTAAACATAAATCTTAAGAAAACCAGATGAATTTGAAGATAATCTAGACCCTAAACCCTATACCCTAAACCCTAGACCCTAGAATCAAGACCCTAGAATCTAGACCATGGACCCTAGAATCTAGACCCTGACCCTAGTCTATACGCTAGACCCTCTAGAACCTAGACCCTAGGTCCTAAGTAAATCTTATGAAATTTGAAGAAAATATCATGAGATTTGACGTGAACTTATATCTTATGAAATTTGATAAATTTGAAGTGAACATAAACCTTAAGAAAATCTGGTGAAATTAGAAGTTAACATTAATCTTAAGAAAATCAGATGAAATTTGAAGAAAATATCATGAAATTAGAAGAGAACTTAAATCTTAACAAATTTGATGAAATTTAAAGTGAATATAAACCTTAAGAAAGTATAATGAAATTTGAACTATACATAAATCTTAAGAAAATCGGATGAAATTTGAAAAAAAATTGTTGAAATTTGAAGAAAATTTGATGAAATTTGAAGTAAACATAAATCCTAAGAAAACCAGATGAATTGGAAGAAAATCTGATAAAATTTGAAGTAAATATAAATCTTAAGAAATTTGATTAAATTTGAAGTGAATAAAAACCTTAAGAAAATTTGAAGTAAACATAAATCTAAAGAAAATCGGATGAAATTTGAAGAAAATATCAAGAAATTTGAAATAAAATTAAATCTTAAGGAATTTGATGAAATTTGAAGTTAATGTAAACCTTAAGTAAATCTGATGAAATTAGAAGTTAACATTAATCTTAAGAAAATCAGATGAAATTTGAAGAAAATATCATGAAATTAGAAGAGAACTTAAATCTTAACAAATTTGATGAAATTTAAAGTGAATATAAACCTTAAGAAAGTATAATGAAATTTTAACTAAACATAAATCTTAAGAAAATCAGATGAAATTTGAAAAAAATCTGTTGAAATTTGAAGAAAATTTGATGAAATTTGAAATAAACATCAATCCTAAGAAAACCAGATGAATTGGAAAAAAATCTGATAAAATTTGAAGTAAATATAAATCTTAAGAAATTTGATTAAATTTGAAATATAAATATTATGAAATTTGAAATAAACATCAATCTTAAGAAAATCAGATGAAATTTGATGAAAATATCATGAGATTTGACTTATATCTTAAGAAATTTGATGAAATTTGGATTGAACATAAACCTTAAGAAAATCTGGTGAATTTTGAAATAAACATAAATCTTTAGAAAATTAGATGAAATTTGAAGAAAATATCTTGAAATTTGAAGTGAAATTAAATCTTAAGAAATTTGATGAAAGTGAATATAAACCTTAAGAAAATATGATGAAATTTGAAGTAAACATAAAAATCAGATGAAATTTGAAGAAAATGTCATGAATTTTGAAGTGAACTTAAATCTTAAGAAATTTGATGAAATTTGAAGTGAATATAAACCTTAAGAAAATCTGAAGAAATCTGAAGTAAACAAAAATTTTAAGAAATCGGATGAAATTTGAAGAAAATCTGATGAAATTAGAAGTAAACATAAATCTTAAGAAAACCAGATGAATTTGAAGTTAATCTAGACCCTAAACCCTATACCCTAAACCCTAGACCCTAGAATCAAGACCCTAGAATCTAGACCATGGACCCTAGAATCTAGACCCTAGACCCTCTATACGCTAGACCCTCTAGAACCTAGACCCTAGGTCCTAAGTAAATCTTATGAAATTTGAAATAAACATAAATCTTCAGAAAATCAGATGAAATTTGAAGAAAATATCATGAGATTTGACGTGAACTTATATCTTATGAAATTTGATAAATTGGAAGTGAACATAAACCTTAAGAAAATCTGGTGAAATTTGAAATAAACATAAATCTTAAGAAAATTAGATGAAATTTGAAGAAAATATCATGAAATTTGAAGTGAAATTATATCTTAAGAAATTTGATGAAAGTGAATATAAACCTTTAGAAAATATGATGAAATTTGAAGTAAACATAACAATCAGATGAAATTTGAAGAAAATGTCATGAATTTTGAAGTGAACTTAAATCTTAAGAAATTTGATGAAATTTGAAGTGAATATAAACCTTAAGAAAATCTGAAGAAATTTGAAGTAAATAAAAAGTTTAAGAAATCGGATGAAATTTGAAGAAAATCTGATGAAATTAGAAGTAAACATAAATCTTAAGAAAACCAGATGAATTTGAAGATAATCTAGACCCTAAACCCTAAACCCTAACCCTAGACCCTAGACCCTAGAATCAAGACCCTAGAATCTAGACCCTAGACCCTCTATACGCTAGACCCTATAGAACCTAGACCCTAGGTCCTAAGTAAATCTTATGAAATTTGAAATAAACATAAATCTTCAGAAAATCAGATGAAATTTGAAGAAAATATCATGAGATTTGACGTGAACTTATATCTTATGAAATTTGATAAATTTGAAGTGAACATAAACCTTAAGAAAATCTGGTGAAATTTGAAATAAACATAAATCTTAAGAAATTTAGATGAAATTTGAAGAAAATATCATGAAATTTGAAGTGAAATTAAATCTTAAGAAATTTGATGAAAGTGAATATAAACCTTTAGAAAATATGATGAAATTTGAGGCAAACATAACAATCAGATGAAATTTGAAGAAAATGTCATGAATTTTGAAGTGAACTTAAATCTTAAGAAATTTGATGAAATTTGAAGTGATAATAAACCTTAAGAAAATCTGATGAAATTTGAATTAAACATAAATCTTAAGAAAACCAGATGAATTTGAAGAAAATCTAGACCCTAAACCCTATACCCTAAACCCTAAACCCTAGACCCTAGACCCTAGACCATAGAATCAGGACCCTAGAATGAAGACCCAGACCCTAGAATCTAGACCATGGAACCTAGAATCTAGACCCTAGACCCAAGAATCTAGACCCTAGACCCTCTATACGCTAGACCCTCTAGAACCTAGACCCTAGGTCCTAAGTAAATCTTATGAAATTTGAAATAAACATAAATCTTAAGAAAATCAGATGAAATTTGAAAAAATATCATGAGATTTGACGTGAACTTATATCTTAAGAAATTTGATAAATTTGAAGTGAACATAAACCTTAAGAAAATCTGGTGAAATTTGAAATAAACATAAATCTTAAGAAAATTAGATGAAATTTGAAGAAAATATCATGAAATTTGAAGTGAAATTATATCTTAAGAAATTTGATGAAAGTGAATATAAACCTTTAGAAAATATGATGAAATTTGAAGTAAACATAACAATCAGATGAAATTTGAATAAAATGTCATGAATTTTGAAGTGAACTTAAATCTTAAGAAATTTGATGAAATTTGAAGTGAATATAAACCTTAAGAAAATCTGAAGAAATTTGAAGTAAACAAAATTTTTTTGAAATCGGATGAAATTTGCAGTAAACATAAATCTTAAGAAAACCAGATGAATTTGAAGAAAATCTAATAAAATTTGAAGTAAATATAAATCTTAAGAAATTTGATTAAATTTGAAGTGAAGATAAACCTTAAGAAAATCTGGTGAAATTTGAAATAAACATAAATCTTAAGAAAATTAGATGAAATTTGAAGAAAATATCATGAAATTTGAAGTGAAATTAAATCTTAAGAAATTTGATAAAGGTGAATATAAACCTTAAGAAAATATGATAAAATTTGAAGTAAACATAAAATCGATGAAATTTGAAGAAAATGTCATGAATTTTGAAGTGAACTTAAATCTTAAGAAATTTGATGAAATTTGAAGTGAATATAAACCTTAAGAAAATCTGAAGAAATTTGAAGTAAACAAAAATTTTAAGAAATCAGATGAAATTTGAAGAAAATCATGAAATTAGAAGTAAACATAAATCTTAAGAAAACCAGATGAATTTGAAGATAATCTAGACCCTAAACCCTAACCCTAGACCCTAGAATCAAGACCCTAGAATCTAGACCATGGACCCTAGAATCTAGACCCTAGACCCTAGACCCTCTATATGCTAGACCCTCTAGAACCTAGACCCTAGGTCCTAAGTAAATCTTATGAAATTTGAAATAAACATAAATCTTCAGAATATCAGATGAAATTTGAAGAAAATATCATGAGATTTGACGTGAACTTATATCTTATGAAATTTGATAAATTTGAAGTGAACATAAACCTTAAGAAAATCGTGAAATTTGAAATAAACATAAATCTTAAGAAATTTAGATGAAATTTGAGGAAAATATCATGAAATTTGAAGTGAAATTAAATCTTAAGAAATTTGATGAAAGTGAATATAAACCCTTTAGAAAATATGATGAAATTTGAAGTAAACATAACAATCAGATGAAATTTGAAGAAAATGTCATGAATTTTGAAGTGAACTTAAATCTTAAGAAATTTGATGAAATTTGAAGTGAATATAAACCTTAAGAAAATCTGATGAAATTTGAATTAAACATAAATCTTAAGAAAACCAGATGAATTTGAAGAAAATCTAGACCCTAAACCCTATACCCTAAACCTTAAGTAAATATTATGAAATTTGAAATAAACATAAATCTTAAGAAAATCAGATGAAATTTGATGAAAATATCATGAGATTTGACTTATATCTTAAGAAATTTGATGAAATTTGTATTGAACATAAACCTTAAGAAAATCTGGTGAATTTTGAAATAAACATAAATCTTTAGAAAATTAGATGAAATTTGAAGAAAATATCTTGAAATTTGAAGTGAAATTAAATCTTAAGAAATTTGATGAAAGTGAATATAAACCTTAAGAAAATATGATGAAATTTGAAGTAAACATAAAAATCAGATGAAATTTGAAGAAAATGTCATGAATTTTGAAGTGAACTTAAATCTTAAGAAATTTGATGAAATTTGAAGTGAATATAAACCTTAAGAAAATCTGAAGAAATCTGAAGTAAACAAAAATTTTAAGAAATCAGATGAAATTTGAAGAAAATCTGATGAAATTAGAAGTAAACATAAATCTTAAGAAAACCAGATGAATTTGAAGATAATCTAGACCCTAAACCCTAAACCCTAGACCCTAGAATCAAGACCCTAGAATCTAGACCATGGACCCTAGAATCTAGACCCTAGACCCTAGACCCTCTATACGCTAGACCCTCTAGAACCTAGACCCTAGGTCCTAAGTAAATCTTATGAAATTTGAAGAAAATATCATGAGATTTGACGTGAACTTATATCTTATGAAATTTGATAAATTTGAAGTGAACATAAACCTTAAGAAAATCTGGTGAAATTTTAAATAAACATAAATCTTAAGAAAATTAGATGAAATTTGAAGAAAATGTCATGAATTTTGAAGTGAAAATAAATCTTAAGAAATTGGATGAAATTTGAAGTGAATATAAACCTTAAGAAAATCTGATGAAATTTGAAGTAAGCAAAAATTTTAAGAAATCGGATGAAATTTGAAGAAAATCTCATGAAATTTGAAGTAAACATAAATCTTAAGAAAACCAGATGAATTTGAAGAAAATCTAGACCCTAAACCCTATACCCTAAACCCTAAACCCTAGACCATAGACCCTAGACCATAGAATCAGGACCCTAGAATGAAGACCCAGACCCTAGAATCTAGACCATGGAACCTAGAATCTAGACCCTAGACCCAAGAATCTAGACCCTAGACCCTCTATACGCTAGACCCTCTAGAACCTAGACCCTAGGTCCTAAGTAAATCTTATGAAATTTGAAATAAACATAAATCTTAAGAAAATCAGATGAAATTTGAAGAAAATATCATGAGATTTGACGTGAACTTATATCTTAAGAAATTTGATAAATTTGAAGTGAACATAAACCTTAAGAAAATTTGGTGAAATTTGAAATAAACATAAATCTTATGAAAATTAGATGAAATTTGAAGAAAATATCATGAAATATGAAGTGAAATTAAATCTTAAGAAATTTGATGAAAGTGAATATAAACCTTTAGAAAATATGATGAAATTTGAAGTAAACATAACAATCAGATGAAATTTGAATAAAATGTCATGAATTTTGAAGTGAACTTAAATCTTAAGAAATTTGATGAAATTTGAAGTGAATATAAACCTTAAGAAAATCTGATGAAATTTGAAATAAACATAAATCTTAAGAAAACCAGATGAATTTGAAGAAAATATAAACCCTAAACCCTATACCCTAAACCCTAAACCCTAGACCCTAGACCATAGAATCAGACCCAAGAATGAAGACCTGCACTAGAATCTAGACCATGGAACCTAGAATCTAGACCCTAGACCCAAGAATCTAGACCCTAGACCCTCTATACGCTAGACCCTCTAGAACCTAGACCCTAGGTCCTAAGTAAATCTTATGAAATTTGAAATAAACATAAATCTTCAGAAAATCAGATGAAATTTGAAGAAAATATCATGAGATTTGACGTGAACTTATATCTTATGAAATTTGATAAATTTGAAGTGAACATAAACCTTAAGAAAATCTGGTGAAATTTGAAATAAACATAAATCTTAAGAAATTTAGATGAAATTTGAAGAAAATATCATGAAATTTGAAGTGAAATTAAATCTTAAGAAATTTGATGAAAGTGAATATAAACCTTTAGAAAATATGATGAAATTTGAAGTAAACATAACAATCAGATGAAATTTGAAGAAAATGTCATGAATTTTGAAGTGAACTTAAATCTTAAGAAATTTGATGAAATTTGAAGTGAATATAAACCTTAAGAAAATCTGAAGAAATTTGAAGTAAACAAAAATTTTAAGAAATCGGAAATTTTAAGAAAATCTGATGAAATTAGAAGTAAACATAAATCTTAAGAAAACCAGATGAATTTGAAGATAATCTAGACCCTAAACCCTAAACTCTAACCCTAGACCCTAGAATAAAGACCCTAGAATCTAGACCATGGACCCTAGAATCTAGACCCTAGACCCTAGACCCTCTATATGCTAGACCCTCTAGAACCTAGACCCTAGGTCCTAAGTAAATCTTATGAAATTTGAAATAAACATAAATCTTCAGAAAATCAGATGAAATTTGAAGAAAATATCATGAGATTTGACGTGAACTTATATCTTATGAAATTTGATAAATTTGAAGTGAACATAAACCTTAAGAAAATCTGGTGAAATTTGAAATCAACATAAATCTTAAGAAATTTAGATGAAATTTGAGGAAAATATCATGAAATTTGAAGTGAAATTAAATCTTAAGAAATTTGATGAAAGTGAATATAAACCTTTAGAAAATATGATGAAATTTGAAGTAAACATAACAATCAGATGAAATTTGAATAAAATGTCATGAATTTTGAAGTGAACTTAAATCTTAAGAAATTTGATGAAATTTGAAGTGAATATAAACCTTAAGAAAATCTGAAGAAATTTGAAGTAAACAAAATTTTTTAGAAATCGGATGAAATTTGAAGAAAATCTGATGAAATTTGAAGTAAACATAAATCTTAAGAAAACCAGATGAATTTGAAGAAAATCTAATAAAATTTGAAGTAAATATAAATCTTAAGAAATTTGATTAAATTTGAAGTGAATATAAACCTTAAGAAAATCTGATGAAATTAGAAGTAAACATAAATCTTAAGAAAATCAGATGAAATTTGAACAAAATATCATGAAATTTGAAGTGAAATTAAATCTTAAGAAATTTGATGAAAGTGAATATAAACCTTAAGAAAATATGATGAAATTGGAAATAAACATAAAAATCGAATGAAATTTGAAGAAAATGTTATAAATTTTGAAGTGAACTTTTATCTTAAGAAATTTGATAAAATTTGAAGTGAATATAAACCTTAGGAATATCTGAAGAAATTTGAAGTAAACAAAAATTTTAAGAAAATCGGATGAAATTTGAAGAAAATCTGATGAAATTTGAAGTAAACATAAATCTTAAGAAAACCAGATGAATTTGAAGAAAATCTAATAAAATTTGAAGTAAATATAAATCTTAAGAAATTTGATTAAATTTGAAGTGAATAAAAACCTTAAGAAAATTTGAAGTAAACATAAATCTAAAGAAAATCGGATGAAATTTTAAGAAAATATCAAGAAATTTGAAATAAATTTAAATCTTAAGGAATTTGATGAAATTTGAAGTTAATGTAAACCTTAAGTAAATCTGATGAAATTAGAAGTTAACATTAATCTTAAGAAAATCAGATGAAATTTGAAGAAAATATCATGAAATTAGAAGAGAACTTAAATCTTAACAAATTTGATGAAATTTAAAGTGAATATAAACCTTAAGAAAGTATAATGAAATTTGAACTATACATAAATCTTAAGAAAATCGGATGAAACTTGAAAAAAATCTGTTGAAATTTGAAGAAAATTTGATGAAATTTGAAGTAAACATAAATCCTAAGAAAACCAGATGAATTGGAAGAAAATCTGATAAAATTTGAAGTAAATATAAATCTTAAGAAATTTGATTAAATTTGAAGTGAATAAAAACCTTAAGAAAATTTGAAGTAAACATAAATCTAAAGAAAATCGGATGAAATTTGAAGAAAATATCAAGAAATTTGAAATAAATTAGTCTTAAGGAATTTGATGAAATTTGAAGTTAATGTAAACCTTAAGTAAATCTGATGAAATTAGAAGTTAACATTAATCTTAAGAAAATCAGATGAAATTTGAAGAAAATATCATGAAATTAGAAGAGAACTTAAATCTTAACAAATTTGATGAAATTTAAAGTGAATATAAACCTTAAGAAAGTATAATGAAATTTGAACTAAACATAAATCTTAAGAAAATCGGATGAAATTTGAAAAAAAATTTGTTGAAATATGAAGAAAATTTGATGAAATTTGAAACAAACATCAATCCTAAGAAAACCAGATGAATTGGAAAAAAATCTCATAAAATTTGAAGTAAATATATATCTTAAGAAATTTGATTAAATTTGAAGTGAATATAAACCTTAAGTAAATATTATGAAATTTGAAATAAACATAAATCTTAAGAAAATCAGATGAAATTTGATGAAAATATCATGAGATTTGACTTATATCTTAAGAAATTTGATGAAATTTGAAGTGAACATAAACCTTAAGAAAATCTGGTGAAATTTTAAATAAACATAAATCTTTAGAAAATTAGATGAAATTTGAAGAAAATATCTTGAAATTTGAAGTGAAATTAAATCTTAAGAAATTTGATGAAAGTGAATATAAACCTTAAGAAAATATGATGAAATTTGAAGTAAACATAAAAATCAGATGAAATTTGAAGAAAATGTCATGAATTTTGAAGTGAACTTAAATCTTAAGAAATTTGATGAAATTTGAAGTGAATATAAACCTTAAGAAAATCTGAAGAAATTTGAAGTAAACAAAATTTTTTAGAAATCGGATGAAATTTGAAGAAAATCTGATGAAATTTGAAGTAAACATAAATCTTAAGAAAACCAGATGAATTTGAAGAAAATCTAATAAAATTTGAAGTAAATATAAATCTTAAGAAATTTGATTAAATTTGAAGTGAATATAAACCTTAAGAAAATCTGATGAAATTAGAAGTAAACATAAATCTTAAGAAAATCAGATGAAATTTGAACAAAATATCATGAAATTTGAAGTGAAATTAAATCTTAAGAAATTTGATGAAAGTGAATATAAACCTTTAGAAAATATGATGAAATTTGAAGTAAACATAACAATCAGATGAAATTTGAAGAAAATGTCATGAATTTTGAAGTGAACTTAAATCTTAAGAAATTTGATGAAATTTGAAGTGAATATAAACCTTAAGAAAATCTGATGAAATTTGAATTAAACATAAATCTTAAGAAAACCAGATGAATTTGAAGAAAATCTAGACCCTAAACCCTATACCCTAAACCCTAAACCCTAGACCATAGACCCTAGACCATAGAATCAGGACCCTAGAATGAAGACCCAGACCCTAGAATCTAGACCATGGAACCTAGAATCTAGACCCTAGACCCTCTATACAGTAGACCCTCTAGAACCTAGACCCTAGGTCCTAAGTAAATCTTATGAAATTTGAAATAAACATAAATCTTAAGAAAATCAGATGAAATTTGAAGAAAATATCATGAGATTTGACGTGAACTTATATCTTAAGAAATTTGATAAATTTGAAGTGAACATAAACCTTAAGAAAATTTGGTGAAATTTGAAATAAACATAAATCTTAAGAAAGTTAGATGAAATTTGAAGAAAATATCATGAAATATGAAGTGAAATTAAATCTTAAGAAATTTGATGAAAGTGAATATAAACCTTTAGAAAATATGATGAAATTTGAAGTAAACATAACAATCAGATGAAATTTGAATAAAATGTCATGAATTTTGAAGTGAACTTAAATCTTAAGAAATTTGATGAAATTTGAAGTGAATATAAACCTTAAGAAAATCTGAAGAAATTTGAAGTAAACAAATTTTTTTAGAAATCGGATGAAATTTGAAGTAAACATAAATCTTAAGATAACCTGATGAATTTGAAGAAAATCTAATAAAATTTGAAGTAAATATAAATCTTAAGAAATTTGATTAAATTTGAAGTGAATATAAACCTTAAGAAAATCTTATGAAATTAGAAGTTAACATTAATCTTAAGAAAATCAAATGAAATTTGAAGAAAATATCATGAAATTAGAAGAGAACTTAAATCTTAACAAATTTGATAAAATTTAAAGTGAATATAAACCTTAAGAAAGTATAATGAAATTTGAACTATACATAAATCTTAAGAAAATCGGATGAAACTTGAAAAAAATCTGTTGAAATTTGAAGTAAATTTGATGAAATTTGAAGTAAACATAAATCCTAAGAAAACCAGATGAATTGGAAGAAAATCTGATAAAATTTGAAGTAAATATAAATCTTAAGAAATTTGATTAAATTTGAAGTGAATAAAAACCTTAAGAAAATTTGAAGTAAACATAAATCTAAAGAAAATCGGATGAAATTTGAAGAAAATATCAAGAAATTTGAAATAAATTAGTCTTAAGGAATTTGATGAAATTTGAAGTTAATGTAAACCTTAAGTAAATCTGATGAAATTAGAAGTTAACATTAATCTTAAGAAAATCAGATGAAATTTGAAGAAAATATCATGAAATTAGAAGAGAACTTAAATCTTAACAAATTTGATGAAATTTAAAGTGAATATAAACCTTAAGAAAGTATAATGAAATTTGAACTAAACATAAATCTTAAGAAAATCGGATGAAATTTGAAAAAAAATCTGTTGAAATATGAAGAAAATTTGATGAAATTTGAAATAAACATCAATCCTAAGAAAACCAGATGAATTGGAAAAAAATCTGATAAAATTTGAAGTAAATATAAATCTTAAGAAATTTGATTAAATTTGAAGTGAATATAAACCTTAAGTAAATATTATGAAATTTGAAATAATCATAAATCTTAAGAAAATCAGATGAAATTTGATGAAAATATCATGAGATTTGACTTATATCTTAAGAAATTTGATGAAATTTGGATTGAACATAGACCTTAAGAAAATCTGGTGAATTTTGAAATAAACATAAATCTTTAGAAAATTAGATGAAATTTGAAGAAAATATCTTGAAATTTGAAGTGAAATTAAATCTTAAGAAATTTGATGAAAGTGAATATAAACCTTTAGAAAATATGATGAAATTTGAAGTAAACATAACAATCAGATGAAATTTGAATAAAATGTCATGAATTTTGAAGTGAACTTAAATCTTAAGAAATTTGATGAAATTTGAAGTGAATATAAACCTTAAGAAAATCTGAAGAAATTTGAAGTAAACAAAAATTTTAAGAAATCAGATGAAATTTGAAGAAAATCTGATGAAATTAGAAGTAAACATAAATCTTAAGAAAACCAGATGAATTTGAAGATAATCTAGACCCTAAACCCTAACCCTAGACCCTAGAATCAAGACCCTAGAATCTAGACCATGGACCCTAGAATCTAGACCCTAGACCCTAGACCCTCTATATGCTAGACCCTCTAGAACCTAGACCCTAGGTCCTAAGTAAATCTTATGAAATTTGAAATAAACATAAATCTTCAGAAAATCAGATGAAATTTGAAGAAAATATCATGAGATTTGACGTGAACTTATATCTTAAGAAATTTGATAAATTTGAAGTGAACATAAACCTTAAGAAAATCTGGTGAAATTTGAAATAAACATAAATCTTAAGAAAATTAGATGAAATTTGAAGAAAATATCATGAAATTTGAAGTGAAATTAAATCTTAAGAAATTTGATGAAAGTGAATATAAACCTTAAGAAAATATGATGAAATTTGAAGTAAACATAAAAATCAGATGAAATTTGAAGAAAATGTCATGAATTTTGAAGTGAACTTAAATCTTAAGAAATTTGATGAAATTTGAAGTGAATATAAACCTTAAGAAAATCTGAAGAAATTTGAAGTAAACAAAAATTTTAAGAAATCAGATGAAATTTGAAGAAAATCTGATGAAATTAGAAGTAAACATAAATCTTAAGAAAACCAGATGAATTTGAAGATAATCTAGACCCTAAACCCTAAACCCTAACCCTAGACCCTAGAATCAAGACCCTAGAATCTAGACCATGGACCTAGAATCTAGACCCTAGACCCTCTATATGTTAGACCCTCTAGACCTAGACCCTAGGTCCTAAGTAAATGTTATGAAATTTGAAATAAACATAAATCAAAATCGATGAAATTTGAAGAAAATATCATGAGATTTGACGTGAACTTATATCTTAAGAAATTTGATAAATTTGAAGTGAATATAAACCTTAAGAAAATGTGAAATTTGAAATAAACATAAATCTTAAGAAATTTAGATGAAATTTGAGGAAAATATCATGAAATTTGAAGTGAAATTAAATCTTAAGAAATTTGATGAAAGTGAATATAAACCCTTTAGAAAATATGATGAAATTTGAAGTAAACATAACAATCAGATGAAATTTTAAGAAAATGTCATGAATTTTGAAGTGAACTTAAATCTTAAGAAATTTGATGAAATTTGAAGTGAATATAAACCTTAAGAAAATGATGAAATTTGAATTAAACATAAATCTTAAGAAAACCAGATGAATTTGAAGAAAATCTAGACCCTAAACCCTATACCCTAAACCTTAAGTAAATATTATGAAATTTGAAATAAACATAAATCTTAAGAAAATCAGATGAAATTTGATGAAAATATCATGAGATTTGACTTATATCTTAAGAAATTTGATGAAATTTATTGAACATAAACCTTAAGAAAACTGTGAATTTTGAAATAAACATAAATCTTAGAAAATTAGATGAAATTTGAAGAAAATATCTTGAAATTTGAAGTGAAATTAAATCTTAAGAAATTTGATGAAAGTGAATATAAACCTTAAGAAAATATGATGAAATTGAAGTAAACATAAAAATCGATGAAATTTGAAGAAAATGTCATGAATTTTGAAGTGACCTTAAATCTTAAGAAATTTGATGAAATTTGAAGTGAATATAAACCTTAAGAAAATCAAGAAATGAAGTAAACAAAATTTTAAGAAATCGATGAAATTTGAAGAAAATCATGAAATTAGAAGTAAACATAAATCTTAAGAAACCAGATGAATTTGAAGATAATCTAGACCAGAACCCTATACCCTAAACCCAGACCCTAGAATCAAGACCCTAGAATCTAGACCATGGACCCTAGAATCTAGACCCTAGACCCTAGACCCTCTATACGCTAGACCTCTAACCTAGACCCTAGGTCCTAAGTAAATCTTATGAAATTTGAAGAAAATATCATGAGATTTGACGTGAACTTATATCTTATGAAATTTGATAAATTTGAAGTGAACATAAACCTTAAGAAAATCTGGTGAAATTTGAAATAAACATAAATCTTAAGAAAATTAGATGAAATTTGAAGAAAATGTCATGAATTTTGAAGTGAAATTAAATCTTAAGAAATTTGATGAAATTTGAAGTGAATATAAACCTTAAGAAAATCTGATGAAATTTGAAGTAAACAAAAATTTTAAGAAATCGGATGAAATTTGAAGAAAATCTGATGAAATTTGAAGTAAACATAAATCTTAAGAAAACCAGATGAATTTGAAGAAAATCTAGACCCTAAACCCTAAACCCTAAACCCTAGACCCTAGACCATAGAATCAAGACCCTAGAATCAAGACCCTAGACCCTAGAATCTAGACCATGGAACCTAGAATCTAGACCCTAGACCCTAGAATCTAGACCCTAGACCCTAGACCCTATACGCTAGACCCTCTAGAACCTAGACCCTAGGTCCTAAGTAAATCTTATGAAATTTGAAATAACATAAATCTTAAGAAAATCAGATGAAATTTGATGAAAATATCATGAGATTTGACGTGAACTTATATCTTAAGAAATTTGATAAATTTGAAGTGAACATAAACCTTAAGAAAATCTGGTGAAATTTGAAATAAACATAAATCTTAAGAAAATTAGATGAAATTTGAAGAAAATATCATGAAATTTGAAGTGAAATTAAATCTTAAGAAATTTGATGAAAGTGAATATAAACCTTTAGAAAATATGATGAAATTTGAAGTAAACATAACAATCAGATGAAATTTGAAGAAAATGTCATGAATTTTGAAGTGAACTTAAATCTTAAGAAATTTGATGAAATTTGAAGTGAATATAAACCTTAAGAAAATCTGATGAAATTTTAAATAAACATAAATCTTAAGAAAACCAGATGAATTTGAAGAAAATATAAACCCTAAACCCTATACCCTAAACCCTAAACCCTAGACCCTAGACCATAGAATCAGGACCCAAGAATGAAGACCCAGACCCTAGAATCTAGACCATGGAACCTAGAATCTAGACCCTAGACCCAAGAATCTAGACCCTAGACCCTCTATACGCTAGACCCTCTAGAACCTAGACCCTAGGTCCTAAGTAAATCTTATGAAATTTGAAATAAACATAAATCTTAAGAAAATCAGATGAAATTTGAAGAAAATATCATGAGATTTGACGTGAACTTATATCTTAAGAAATTTGATAAATTTGAAGTGAACATAAACCTTAAGAAAATTTGGTGAAATTTGAAATAAACATAAATCTTAAGAAAATTAGATGAAATTTGAAGAAAATATCATGAAATATGAAGTGAAATTAAATCTTAAGAAATTTGATGAAAGTGAATATAAACCTTTAGAAAATATGATGAAATTTGAAGTAAACATAACAATCAGATGAAATTTGAATAAAATGTCATGAATTTTGAAGTGAACTTAAATCTTAAGAAATTTGATGAAATTTGAAGTGAATATAAACCTTAAGAAAATCTGATGAAATTTGAAATAAACATAAATCTTAAGAAAACCAGATGAATTTGAAGAAAATATAAACCCTAAACCCTATACCCTAAACCCTAAACCCTAGACCCTAGACCATAGAATCAGGACCCAAGAATGAAGACCCAGACCCTAGAATCTAGACCATGGAACCTAGAATCTAGACCCTAGACCCAAGAATCTAGACCCTAGACCTCTATACGCTAGACTCAGAACCTAGACCCTAGGTCCTAAGTAAATCTTATGAAATTTGAATAAACATAAATCTTAAGAAAATCGATGAAATTTGAAGAAAATATCATGAGATTTGACGTGAACTTATATCTTAAGAAATTTGATAAATTTGAAGTGAACATAAACCTTAAGAAAATTTGGTGAAATTTGAAATAAACATAAATCTTATGAAAATTAGATGAAATTTGAAGAAAATATCATGAAATATGAAGTGAAATTAAATCTTAAGAAATTTGATGAAAGTGAATATAAACCTTTAGAAAATATGATGAAATTTGAAGTAAACATAACAATCAGATGAAATTTGAATAAAATGTCATGAATTTTGAAGTGAACTTAAATCTTAAGAAATTTGATGAAATTTGAAGTGAATATAAACCTTAAGAAAATCTGAAGAAATTTGAAGTAAACAAAATTTTTTTGAAATCGGATGAAATTTGAAGTAAACATAAATCTTAAGAAAACCAGATGAATTTGAAGAAAATCTAATAAAATTTGAAGTAAATATAAATCTTAAGAAATTTGATTAAATTTGAAGTGAAGATAAACCTTAAGAAAATCTGGTGAAATTTGAAATAAACATAAATCTTAAGAAAATTAGATGAAATTTGAAGAAAATATCATGAAATTTGAAGTGAAATTAAATCTTAAGAAATTTGATGAAAGTGAATATAAACCTTAAGAAAATATGATAAAATTTGAAGTAAACATAAAATCAGATGAAATTTGAAGAAAATGTCATGAATTTTGAAGTGAACTTAAATCTTAAGAAATTTGATGAAATTTGAAGTGAATATAAACCTTAAGAAAATCTGATGAAATTTTAAATAAACATAAATCTTAAGAAAACAGATGAATTTGAAGAAAATATAAACCCTAAACCCTATACCCTAAACCCAAACCTAGACCCAACCATAGAATCAGACCCAAGAATGAAGACCTGCACCTAGAATCTAGACCATGGAACCTAGAATCTAGACCCTAGACCCAAGAATCTAGACCTAGACCTCTATATACGCTAGACCCTCTAGAACCTAGACCCTAGGTCCTAAGTAAATCTTATGAAATTTGAAATAAACATAAATCTTAAGAAAATCAGATGAAATTTGAAGAAAATATCATGAGATTTGACGTGAACTTATATCTTAAGAAATTTGATAAATTTGAAGTGAACATAAACCTTAAGAAAATTTGGTGAAATTTGAAATAAACATAAATCTTAAGAAAATTAGATGAAATTTGAAGAAAAGATCATGAAATATGAAGTGAAATTAAATCTTAAGAAATTTGATGAAAGTGAATATAAACCTTAGAAAATATGATGAAATTTGAAGTAAACATAACAATCGATGAAATTTGAATAAAATGTCATGAATTTTGAAGTGAACTTAAATCTTAAGAAATTTGATGAAATTTGAAGTGAATATAAACCTTAAGAAAATCTGATGAAATTTGAAATAAACATAAATCTTAAGAAAACCAGATGAATTTGAAGAAAATATAAACCCTAAACCCTATACCCTAAACCCTAAACCCTAGACCCTAGACCATAGAATCAGACCCAAGAATGAAGACCTGCACTCTAGAATCTAGACCATGGAACCTAGAATCTAGACCCTAGACCCAAGAATCTAGACCTAGACCCTCTATACGCTTAGACCCTCTGAACCTAGACCCTAGGTCCTAAGTAAATCTTATGAAATTTGAAATAAACATAAATCTTAAGAAAATCAGATGAAATTTGAAGAAAATATCATGAGATTTGACGTGAACTTATATCTTAAGAAATTTGATAAATTTGAAGTGAACATAAACCTTAAGAAAATTTGGTGAATTTGAAATAAACATAAATCTTAAGAAAATTAGATGAAATTTGAAGAAAATATCATGAAATATGAAGTGAAATTAAATCTTAAGAAATTTGATGAAAGTGAATATAAACCTTTAGAAAATATGATGAAATTTGAAGTAAACATAACAATCAGATGAAATTTGAATAAAATGTCATGAATTTTGATGAACTTAAATCTTAAGAAATTTGATGAAATTTGAAGTGAATATAAACCTTAAGAAAATCTGAAGAAATTTGAAGTAAACAAAATTTTTTTGAAATCGGATGAAATTTGAAGTAAACATAAATCTTAAGAAAACCAGATGAATTTGAAGAAAATCTAATAAAATTTGAAGTAAATATAAATCTTAAGAAATTTGATTAAATTTGAAGTGAAGATAAACCTTAAGAAAATCTGGTGAAATTTGAAATAAACATAAATCTTAAGAAAATTAGATGAAATTTGAAGAAAATATCATGAAATTTGAAGTGAAATTAAATCTTAAGAAATTTGATGAAAGTGAATATAAACCTTAAGAAAATATGATAAAATTTGAAGTAAACATAAAAATCAGATGAAATTTGAAGAAAATGTCATGAATTTTGAAGTGAACTTAAATCTTAAGAAATTTGATGAAATTTGAAGTGAATATAAACCTTAAGAAAATCTGAAGAAATTTGAAGTAAACAAAAATTTTAAGAAATCGGAAATTTTAAGAAAATCTGATGAAATTAGAAGTAAACATAAATCTTAAGAAAACCAGATGAATTTGAAGATAATCTAGACCCTAAACCCTAAACTCTAACCCTAGACCCTAGAATAAAGACCCTAGAATCTAGACCATGGACCCTAGAATCTAGACCCTAGACCCTAGACCTCTATATGTTAGACCCTCTAGAACCTAGACCCTAGGTCCTAAGTAAATCTTATGAAATTTGAAATAAACATAAATCTTAAAATCGATTAAATTTGAAAAATATCATGAGATTTGACGTGAACTTATATCTTATGAAATTTGATAAATTTGAAGTGAACATAAACCTTAAGAAAACCAAATTTGAAATAAACATAAATCTTAAGAAATTTAGATGAAATTTGAAGAAAATATCATGAAATTTGAAGTGAAATTAAATCTTAAGAAATTTGATGAAAGTGAATATAAACCTTTAGAAAATATGATGAAATTTGAAATAAACATAACAATCAGATGAAATTTGAATAAAATGTCATGAATTTTGAAGTGAACTTAAATCTTAAGAAATTTGATGAAATTTGAAGTGAATATAAACCTTAAGAAAATCTGAAGAAATTTGAAGTAAACAAAAATTTTTAGAAATCGGATGAAATTTGAAGAAAATCTGATGAAATTTGAAGTAAACATAAATCTTAAGAAAACCAGATGAATTTGAAGAAAAACTAATAAAATTTGAAGTAAATATAAATCTTAAGAAATTTGATTAAATTTGAAGTGAATATAAACCTTAAGAAAATCTGATGAAATTAGAAGTTAACATTAAACTTAAGAAAATCATATAAAATTTGAAGAAAATATCATGAAATTAGAAGAGAACTTAAATCTTAAGAAATTTGATAAAATTTGAAGTGAATATAAACCTTAAGAAAGTATAATGAAATTTGAACTATACATAAATCTTAAGAAAATCTGATGAAACTTGTAAAAATCATGAAATTTGAAGAAAATTTGATGAAATTTGAAGTAAACATAAATCCTAAGAAACCGATGAATTGAAGAAAATCATAAATTTTGAAGTAAATATAAATCTTAAGAAATTTGATTAAATTTGAAGTGAATAAAAACCTTAAGAAAATTTGAAGTAAACATAAATCTAAAGAAAATCGGATGAAATTTTAAGAAAATATCAAGAAATTTGAAATAAATTTAAATCTTAAGGAATTTGATGAAATTTGAAGTTAAATAAACCTTAAGTAAATGATGAAATTAGAAGTTAACATTAATCTTAAGAAAATCAGATGAAATTTGAAGAAAATATCATGAAATTAGAAGAGAACTTAAATCTTAACAAATTTGATGAAATTTAAAGTGAATATAAACCTTAAGAAAGTATAATGAAATTTGAACTATACATAAATCTTAAGAAAATCGGATGAAACTTGAAAAAAATCATTGAAATTTGAAGAAAATTTGATGAAATTTGAAGTAAACATAAATCCTAAGAAAACCAGATGAATTGGAAGAAAATCCATAAAATTTGAAGTAAATATAAATCTTAAGAAATTTGATTAAATTTGAAGTGAATAAAACCTTAAGAAAATTTGAAGTAAACATAAATCTAAAGAAAATCGATGAAATTTGAAGAAAATATCAAGAAATTTGAAATAAATTAGTCTTAAGGAATTTGATGAAATTTGAAGTTAATGTAAACCTTAAGTAACTGATGAAATTAGAAGTTAACATTAATCTTAAGAAAATCAGATGAAATTTGAAGAAAATATCATGAAATTAGAAGAGAACTTAAATCTTAACAAATTTGATGAAATTTAAAGTGAATATAAACCTTAAGAAAGTATAATGAAATTTGAACTAAACATAAATCTTAAGAAAATCGGATGAAATTTGAAAAAAATTTGTTGAAATATGAAGAAAATTTGATGAAATTTGAAATAAACATCAATCCTAAGAAAACCAGATGAATTGGAAAAAAATCTGATAAAATTTGAAGTAAATATAAATCTTAAGAAATTTGATTAAATTTGAAGTGAATATAAACCTTAAGTAAATATTATGAAATTTGAAATAAACATAAATCTTAAGAAAATCAGATGAAATTTGATGAAAATATCATGAGATTTGACTTATATCTTAAGAAATTTGATGAAATTTGAAGTGAACATAAACCTTAAGAAAATCTGGTGAAATTTTAAATAAACATAAATCTTTAGAAAATTAGATGAAATTTGAAGAAAATATCTTGAAATTTGAAGTGAAATTAAATCTTAAGAAATTTGATGAAAGTGAATATAAACCTTAAGAAAATATGATGAAATTTGAAGTAAACATAAAAATCAGATGAAATTTGAAGAAAATGTCATGAATTTTGAAGTGAACTTAAATCTTAAGAAATTTGATGAAATTTGAAGTGAATATAAACCTTAAGAAAATCTGAAGAAATTTGAAGTAAACAAAAATTTTAAGAAATCGGATGAAATTTGAAGAAAATCTGATGAAATTAGAAGTAAACATAAATCTTAAGAAAACCAGATGAATTTGAAGAAAATCTAGACCCTAAACCCTAAACCCTAACCTAGACCCTAGATCTAGAATCAAGACCTAGAATCTAGACCATGGACCCCTAGAATCTAGACCCTAGAATCTAGACCCTAGACCCTCTAGAACCTAGACCCTAGGTCCTAAGTAAATCTTATGAAATTTGAAATAAACATAAATCTTAAGAAAATCAGATGAAATTTGAAGAAAATATCATGAGATTTGACGTGAACTTATATCTTATGAAATTTGATAAATTTGAAGTTAACATAAACCTTAAGAAAATCTGGTGAAATTTGAAATAAACATAAATCTTAAGAAATTTAGATGAAATTTGAAAAAAATATCATGAAATTTGAAGTGAAATTAACTCTTAAGAAATTTGATGAAAGTGAATATAAACCTTTAGAAAATATGATGAAATTTGAAGTAAACATAACAATCAGATGAAATTTGATGAAAATGTCATGAATTTTGAAGTGAACTTAAATCTTAAGAAATTTGATGAAATTTGAAGTGAATATAAACCTTAAGAAAATCAAGAAATTTGAATTAAACATAAATCTTAAGAAAAGTGATGAATTTGAAGAAAATCTAGACCCTAAACCTATACCCTAAACCCTAAACCCTAGACCATGACCCTAGACCATAGAATCAGACCCTAGAATGAAGACCTGCACCTAGAATCTAGACCATGGAACCCAGAATCTAGACCCTAGACCCTATAATAAGACCCTCTAGAACCTAGACCCTAGGTCCTAAGTAAATCTTATGAAATTTGAAATAAACATAAATCTTAAAGAAAATGATGAAATTTGAAGAAAATATCATGAGATTTGACGTGAACTTATATCTTAAGAAATTTGATAAATTTGAAGTGAATATAAACCTTAAGAAAATTTGTAAAATTTGAAATAAACATAAATCTTAAGAAAATTAGATGAAATTTGAAGAAAATATCATGAAATTTGAAGTGAAATTAAATCTTAAGAAATTTGATGAAAGTGAATATAAACCTTAGAAAATATGATGAAATTTGAAGTAAACATAACAATCGATGAAATTTGAATAAAATGTCATGAATTTTGAAGTGAACTTAAATCTTAAGAAATTTGATGAAATTTGAAGTGAATATAAACCTTAAGAAAATCTGAAGAAATTTGAAGTAAACAAATTTTTTTAGAAATCGGATGAAATTTGAAGTAAACATAAATCTTAAGATAACCAGATGAATTTGAAGAAAATCTAATAAAATTTGAAGTAAATATAAATCTTAAGAAATTTGATTAAATTTGAAGTGAATATAAACCTTAAGAAAATCTTATGAAATTAGAAGTTAACATTAATCTTAAGAAAATCAGATGAAATTTGTAGAAAATATCATGAAATTAGAAGAGAACTTAAATCTTAACAAATTTGATAAAATTTAAAGTGAATATAAACCTTAAGAAAGTATAATGAAATTTGAACTATACATAAATCTTAAGAAAATCGGATGAAACTTGAAAAAAATCTGTTGAAATTTGAAGTAAATTTGATGAAATTTGAAGTAAACATAAATCCTAAGAAAACCAGATGAATTGGAAGAAAATCTGATAAAATTTGAAGTAAATATAAATCTTAAGAAATTTGATTAAATTTGAAGTGAATAAAAACCTTAAGAAAATTTGAAGTAAACATAAATCTAAAGAAAATCGGATGAAATTTGAAGAAAATATCAAGAAATTTGAAATAAATTAGTCTTAAGGAATTTGATGAAATTTGAAGTTAATGTAAACCTTAAGTAAACTGAATGAAATTAGAAGTTAACATTAATCTTAAGAAAATCAGATGAAATTTGAAGAAAATATCATGAAATTAGAAGAGAACTTAAATCTTAACAAATTTGATGAAATTTAAAGTGAATATAAACCTTAAGAAAGTATAATGAAATTTGAACTAAACATAAATCTTAAGAAAATCGGATGAAATTTGAAAAAAAATCTGTTGAAATATGAAGAAAATTTGATGAAATTTGAAATAAACATCAATCCTAAGAAAACCAGATGAATTGGAAAAAAATCTGATAAAATTTGAAGTAAATATAAATCTTAAGAAATTTGATTAAATTTGAAGTGAATATAAACCTTAAGTAAATATTATGAAATTTGAAATAATCATAAATCTTAAGAAAATCAGATGAAATTTGATGAAAATATCATGAGATTTGACTTATATCTTAAGAAATTTGATGAAATTGAAGTGAACATAAACCTTAAGAAAACTGTGAAATTTTAAATAAACATAAATCTTTAGAAAATTAGATGAAATTTGAAGAAAATATCTTGAAATTTGAAGTGAAATTAAATCTTAAGAAATTTGATGAAAGTGAATATAAACCTTAAGAAAATATGATGAAATTTGAAGTAAACATAAAATCGGATGAAATTTGAAGAAAATGTCATGAATTTTGAAGTGAACTTAAATCTTAAGAAATTTGATGAAATTTGAAGTGAATATAAACCTTAAGAAAATCAAGAAATTTGAAGTAAACAAAATTTTAAGAAATCGATGAAATTTGAAGAAAATCATGAAATTAGAAGTAAACATAAATCTTAAGAAACCAGATGAATTTGAAGATAATATAGACCTAAACCCTAAACCCTAACCCAGACCCTAGACCCTAGAATCAAGACCCTAGAATCTAGACCATGGACCCTAGAATCAGACCCTAGAATCTAGACCCTAGAATCTATATATTAGACCCTCTAGAACCTAGACCCTAGGTCCTAAGTAAATCTTATGAAATTTGAAATAAACATAAATCTTAAAATCGATGAAATTTGAAGAAAATATCATGAGATTTGACGTGAACTTATATCTTAAGAAATTTGATAAATTTGAAGTTAATATAAACCTTAAGAAAATCGGTGAAATTTGAAATAAACATAAATCTTAAGAAATTAGATGAAATTTGAAGAAATATCATGAAATTTGAAGGAAATTAAATCTAAGAAATTTGATGAAAGTGAATATAAACCTTTAGAAAATATGATGAAATTTGAAGTAAACATAACAATCAGATGAAATTTGAAGAAAATGTCATGAATTTGAAGTGAACTTAAATCTAAGAAATTTGATGAAATTTGAAGTGAATATAAACCTTAAGAAAATCAATGAAATTTGAATTAAACATAAATCTTAAGAAAACCGATGAATTTGAAGAAAATCTAGACCCTAAACCCTATACCTAAACCCTAAACCCTAGACCATGACCCTAGACCATGAATCAGACCCTAGAACGAAGACCTGCATCTAGAATCTAGACCATGAACCCAGAATCTAGACCCTAATCTATACAAGAGACCTCTAGAACCTAGACCCTAGGTCCTAAGTAAATCTTATGAAATTTGAAATAAACATAAATCTTAAGAAAATCAGATGATATTTGAAGAAAATATCATGAGATTTGACGTGAACCTATATCTTAAGAAATTTAATGAAATTTGAAGTGAATATAAACCTTAAGAAAATTTGTGAAATTTGAAATAAACATAAATCTTAAGAAAATTAGATGAAATTTGAAGAAAATATCATGAAATTTGAAGTGAAATTAAATCTAAGAAATTTGATGAAAGTGAATATAAACCTTAGAAAATATGATGAAATTTGATGTAAACATAAAATCGATGAAATTTGAATAAAATGTCATGAATTTTGAAGTGAACTTAAATCTTAAGAAATTTGATGAAATTTGAAGTGAATATAAACCTTAAGAAAATCAAGAAATTTGAAGTAAACAAATTTTTAGAAATCGATGAAATTGAAGTAAACATAAATCTTAAGAAACAGATGAATTTGAAGAAAATCTAATAAAATTGAAGTAAATATAAATCTTAAGAAATTTGATTAAATTGAAGTGAATATAAACCTTAAGAAAATCTTATGAAATTAGAAGTTAACATTAATCTTAAGAAAATCAAATGAAATTTGAAGAAAATATCATGAAATTAGAAGAGAACTTAAATCTAAGAAATTTGATAAAATTTAAAGTGAATATAAACCTTAAGAAAGTATAATGAAATTTGAACTATACATAAATCTTAAGAAAATTGATGAAACTTGAAAAATCATGAAATTTGAAGTAAATTTGATGAAATTTAAGTAAACATAAATCCTAAGAAAACCAGATGAATTGAAGAAAATGATAAAATTTGAAGTAAATATAAATCTTAAGAAATTTGATTAAATTTGAAGTGAATAAAACCTTAAGAAAATTTGAAGTAAACATAAATCTAAAGAAAATCGATGAAATTTGAAGAAAATATCAAGAAATTTGAAATAAATTAATCTTAAGGAATTTGATGAAATTGAAGTTAATGTAAACCTTAAGTAAATCGATGAAATTAGAAGTTAACATTAATCTTAAGAAAATCAGATGAAATTTGAAGAAAATATCATGAAATTAGAAGAGAACTTAAATCTTAACAAATTTGATGAAATTTAAAGAGAATATAAACCTTAAGAAAGTATAATGAAATTTGAACTAAACATAAATCTTAAGAAAATCGGATGAAATTTGAAAAAATCATGAAATATGAAGAAAATTTGATGAAATTTGAAATAAACATCAATCCTAAGAAACTGATGAATTGAAAAAATCTGATAAAATTTGAAGTAAATATAAATCTTAAGAAATTTGATTAAATTTGAAGTGAATATAAACCTTAAGTAAATATTATGAAATTTGAAATAATCATAAATCTTAAGAAAATCAGATGAAATTTGATGAAAATATCATGAGATTTGACTTATATCTTAAGAAATTTGATGAAATTTGAAGTGAACATAAACCTTAAGAAAACTGGTGAAATTTGAAATAAACATAAATCTTAAGAAAATTAGATGAAATTTGAAGAAAATATCTTGAAATTTGAAGTGAAATTAAATCTTAAGAAATTTGATGAAAGTGAATATAAACCTTAAGAAAATATGATGAAATTTGAAGTAAACATAAAAATCGGATGAAATTTGAAGAAAATGTCATGAATTTTGAAGTGAACTTAAATCTTAAGAAATTTGATGAAATTTGAAGTGAATATAAACCTTAAGAAAATCTGAAGAAATTTGAAGTAAACAAAAATTTTAAGAAATCGAATGAAATTTGAAGAAAATCTGATGAAATTAGAAGTAAACATAAATCTTAAGAAAACCAGATGAATTTGAAGATAATCTAGACCCTAAACCCTAAACCCTAACCCTAGACCCTAGAATCAAGACCCTAGAATCAAGACCCTAGAATCTAGACCATGCACCCTAGAATCTAGACCCTAGAATCTAGACCCTAGACCCTCTATATGCTAGACCCTCTAGAACCTAGACCCTAGGTCCTAAGTAAATCTTATGAAATTTGAAATAAACATAAATCTTAAGAAAATCAGATGAAATTTGAAAAAATATCATGAGATTTGACGTGAACTTATATCTTAAGAAATTTGATAAATTTGAAGTGAACATAAACCTTAAGAAAATCTGGTGAAATTTGAAATGAACATAAATCTTAAGAAATTTAGATGAAATTTGAAGAAAATATCATGAAATTTGAAGTGAAATTAAATCTTAAGAAATTTGATGAAAGTGAATATAAACCTTTAGAAAATATGATGAAATTTGAAGTAAACATAACTAAATCGATGAAATTTGAAGAAAATGTCATGAATTTTGAAGTGAACTTAAATCTTAGAAATTTGATGAAATTTGAAGTGAATATAAACCTTAAGAAAATCAATGAAATTTGAATTAAACATAAATCTTAAGAAAACCAGATGAATTTGAAGAAAATCTAGACCCTAAACCCTATACCCAAACCCTAAACCCTAGACCATAGACCCTGACCATAGAATCAGACCCTAGAATGAAGACCCCAGCCTAGAATCTAGACATGGAACCTGAATCTAGACCCTAGACCCTCTATAAATAGACCCTAGAACCAGACCCTAGGTCCCAAGTAAATCTTATGAAATTTGAAATAAACATAAATCTTAAGAAAATCGATGAAATTTGAAGAAAATATCATGAGATTTGACGTGAACTTATATCTTAAGAAATTTGATGAAATTTGAAGTGAATATAAACCTTAAGAAAATTTGGTGAAATTTGAAATAAACATAAATCTTAAGAAAATTTGATGAAATTTGAAGAAAATATCATAAATATGAAGTGAAATTAAATCTAAGAAATTTGATGAAAGTGAATATAAACCTTAGAAAATATGATGAAATTTGAAGTAAACATAACAATCGATGAAATTTGAATAAATGTCATGAATTTTGAAGTGAACTTAAATCTTAAGAAATTTGATGAAATTGAAGTGAATATAAACCTTAAGAAAATCAAGAAATTGAAGTAAACAAAATTTTTAGAAATCTGATGAAATTTGAAGTAAACATAAATCTTAAGAAAACCAGATGAATTTGAAGAAAATCTAATAAAATTTGAAGTAAATATAAATCTTAAGAAATTTGATTAAATTTGAAGTGAATATAAACCTTAAGAAAATCTAATGAAATTAGAATAACATTAATCTTAAGAAAATCGATGAAATTTGAAGAAAATATCATGAAATTGAAGAAACTTAAATCTTAAATAAATTTGATAAAATTTAAAGTGAATATAAACTTAAGAAAGTATAATGAAATTTGAACTATACATAAATCTTAAGAAAATCGGATGAAACTTGAAAAAAATCATGAAATTTGAAGAAAATTTGATGAAATTGAAGTAAACATAAATCCTAAGAAAACCAGATGAATTGGAAGAAAATCATAAAATTTGAAGTAAATATAAATCTTAAGAAATTTGATTAAATTTGAATGAATAAAAACCTTAAGAAAATTTGAAGTAAACATAAATCTAAAGAAAATTGGATGAAATTTTAAGAAAATATCAAGAAATTTGAAATAAATTAGTCTTAAGGAATTTGATGAATTTGAAGTTAATGTAAACCTTAATTAAATCGATGAAATTAGAAGTTAACATTAATCTTAAGAAAATCGATGAAATTTGAAGAAAATATCATGAAATTTGAAGAGAACTTAAATCTTAAGAAATTTATGAAATTTAAAGTGAATATAAACCTTAAGAAAGTATAATGAAATTTGAACTAAACATAAATCTTAAGAAAATCGGATGAAATTTGAAAAAAATTTGTTGAAATATGAAGAAAATTTGATGAAATTGAAATAAACATCAATCCTAAGAAACCGATGAATTGAAAAAATCGATAAAATTTGAAGTAAATATAAATCTTAAGAAATTTGATTAAATTTGAAGTGAATATAAACCTTAAGTAAATATTATGAAATTTGAAATAAACATAAATCTTAAGAAAATCGATGAAATTTGAAGAAAATATCATGAGATTTGACTTAAATCTTAAGAAATTTGATGAAATTTGAAGTGAACATAAACCTTAAGAAAATGTGAAATTTTAAATAAACATAAATCTTTAGAAAATTAGATGAAATTTGAAGAAAATATCTTGAAATTTGAAGTGAAATTAAATCTTAAGAAATTTGATGAAAGTGAATATAAACCTTAAGAAAATATGATGAAATTTGAAGTAAACATAAAAATCGATGAAATTTGAAGAAAATGTCAAATTTTGAAGTGAACTTAAATCTTAAGAAATTTGATGAAATTAAGTGAATATAAACCTTAAGAAAATCAAGAAATTGAAGTAAACAAAAGTTTAAGAAATCGATGAAATTTGAAGAAAAATGAAATTGAAGTAAACATAAATCTTAAGAAAACCAGATGAATTTGAAGATAATCAGACCCTAAACCCCAAACCCTAACCCTAACCCTGAACCAGACCCTAGAATAAAGACCCTAGAATCTAGACCCTGACCTCATATCGCTAGACCTATAACCTGACCCTAGGTCCTAAGTAAATCTTATGAAATTTGAAATAAACATAAATCTTAAGAAAATCAGATGAAATTTGAAGAAAATATCATGAGATTTGAAGTGAACTTATATCTTATGAAATTTGATAAATTTAAGTGAACATAAACCTTAAGAAAATGGTGAAATTTGAAATAAACATAAATCTTAAGAAATTTAGATGAAATTTGAAGAAAATATCATGAAATTTGAATGAAATTAAATCTTAAGAAATTTGATGAAAGTGAATATAAACCTTAGAAAATATGATGAATTTGAAGCAAACATAACAATCGATGAAATTTGAAGAAAATGTCATGAATTTGAAGTGAACTTAAATCTTAAGAAATTTGATGAAATTTGAAGTGATAATAAACCTTAAGAAAATCATGAAATTTGAATAAACATAAATCTTAAGAAAACCGATGAATTGAAGAAAATCTAGACCCTAAACCCCATACCCTAAACCCTAAACCCTAGACCCTAATTCTAGACCATGAATCGACCCTAGAAGAAGACCTGCACCCTAGAATCTAGACCATGGAACCTAGAATCTAGACCCTAGACCCAAGAATCTAGACCTGACCCTTACGCTAGACCCTCTAGAACCCAGACCCTAGGTCCTAAGTAAATCTTATGAAATTTGAAATAAACATAAATCTTAAGAAAATCAGATGAAATTTGAAGAAAATATCATGAGATTTGACGTGAACTTATATCTTAAGAAATTTGATAAATTTGAAGTGAACATAAACCTTAAGAAAATTTGGTGAAATTTGAAATAAGCATAAATCTTAAGAAAATTAGATGAAATTTGAAGAAAATATCATGAAATTTGAAGTGAAATTAAATCTTAAGAAATTTGATGAAAGTGAATATAAACCTTTAGAAAATATGATGAAATTTGAAATAAACATAACAATCAGATGAAATTTGAATAAAATGTCATGAATTTTGAAGTGAACTTAAATCTTAAGAAATTTGATGAAATTTGAAGTGAATATAAACCTTAAGAAAATCTGAAGAAATTTGAAGTAAACAAAAATTTTTAGAAATCGGATGAAATTTGAAGAAAATCCGATGAAATTTGAAGTAAACATAAATCTTAAGAAAACCAGATGAATTTGAAAAACTAATAAAATTGAAGAATATAAATCTTAAGAAATTTGATTAAATTTGAAGTGAATATAAACCTTAAGTAAATATTATGAAATTTGAAATAATCATAAATCTTAAGAAAATCAGATGAAATTTGATGAAAATATCATGAGATTTGACTTATATCTTAAGAAATTTGATGAAATTTGAAGTGAACATAAACCTTAAGAAAATCGGTGAAATTTTAAATAAACATAAATCTTAGAAAATTAGATGAAATTTGAAGAAAATATCATGAAATTTGAAGTGAAATTAAATCTTAAGAAATTTGATGAAAGTGAATATAAACCTTAAGAAAATATGATGAAATTTGAAGTAAACATAAAAATCAGATGAAATTTGAAGAAAATGTCATGAATTTTGAAGTGAACTTAAATCTTAAGAAATTTGATGAAATTGAAGTGAATATAAACCTTAAGAAAATCAAGAAATTTGAAGTAAACAAAAGTTTAAGAAATCGGATGAAATTTGAAGAAAACTGATGAAATTTGAAGTAAACATAAATCTTAAGAAAACCGATGAATTTGAAGATAATCTAGACCCTAAACCCTAAACCCTAACCCTAGACCCTAGACCCTAGAATCAAGACCCTAGAATCTAGACCCTAGACCCTCTATACGCTAGACCCTATGAACCTGTAATTCTAGGTCCTAAGTAAATCTTATGAAATTTGAAATAAACATAAATCTTGTAAAATCGATGAAATTTGAAGAAAATATCATGAGATTTGAAGTGAACTTATATCTTAAGAAATTTGATAAATTTGAAGTGAATATAAACCTTAAGAAAACTGATGAAATTTGAAATAAACATAAATCTTAAGAAATTTAGATGAAATTTGAAGAAAATATCATGAAATTGAAGTGAAATTAAATCTTAAGAAATTTGATGAAATGAATATAAACCTTTAGAAAATATGAAATTTGAAGTAAACATAAAAATCGATGAAATTTGAAGAAAATGTCATGAATTTTGAAGTGAACTTAAATCTTAAGAAATTTGATGAAATTTGAAGTGATAATAAACCTTAAGAAAACTGATGAAATTTGAATTAAACATAAATTTAAGAAACAGCATGAATTTGAAGAAAATCTAGACTTTAAAACCCCATAAATTCCAAACCCCAAACCTGAACCCAGAATTCATAGAATCGTGACCCTAAATGAAGACCTGCACCAGAATCTGAGAAATGGAACCTAGAATCTAGACCTTGAAATTCAAGAATCCAGACCCTAACTTACATACGCTAGAAAATTAGAAATTAGGACCCTAGGTCCTAAGTAAATCTTATGAAATTTGAATAAACATAAATCTTAAGAAAATCGATGAAATTTGAAGAAAATATCATGAAGATTTGAAGGAACTTAAATCTAAGAAATTTGATAAATTGAAGTGAATATAAACCTTAAGAAAATTTGTGAAATTTGAAATAAACATAAATCTTAAGAAAATTAGATGAAATTTGAAGAAAATATCATGAAATATGATGAAATTAAACTTAAGAAATTTGATGAAAGTGAATATAAACCTTTAGAAAATATGATGAAATTTAAGAAAATACAAAATCGATGAAATTTGAATAAATGTAATGAATTTGAAGTGAACTTAAATCTTAAGAAATTTTGATGAAATTTGAAGGAATATAAACCTTAAGAAAATCAAGAAATTTGAAGTAAACAAAATTTTAAGAAAACCTGATGAATTTGAAGAAAATCTAGACCTTAAACCCCATACCTAAACCTTAGACCCTAGACCCTGTAGCAGAATCTGACCCTAGAAACGAAACCCAAACCCTAGAATTTAGACCATGGAACCCAGAATCTAGACCCTAGACCCAAGAATCTAGACCCTGTAAATCTATACGCTTAATCTCTGTAACCTAGACCCTAGGTCCTAAGTAAATCTTATGAAATTGAATAAACATAAATCTTAAGAAAAATCAGATGAAATTTGAAGAAAATATCATGAGATTTGAATGAACTTATATCTTAAGAAATTTGATAAATTGAAGTGAATATAAACCTTAAGAAAATTTGATGAAATTTGAATAAATATAAACTAAGAAAATTAGATGAAATTTGAAGAAAATATCATGAAATTGATGAAATTAAATCTTAAGAAATTTGATGAAAGTGAATATAAAACCTTTAGAAAATATGATGAAATTTGAAATAAACATAAAACTGATGAAATTAAGAAATGTCATGAATTTGATGAACTTAAATCTTAAGAAATTGATGAAATTTGAGAATATAAACCTTAAGAAAATCAAGAAATTTGAAGTAAACAAAATTTTAAGAAATGATGAAATTTGAAGAAAACTGATGAAATTTGAAGTAAAACATAAATCTTAAGAAACCGATGAATTTGAAGAAAACTAATAAAATTTAAGTAAATATAAATCTTAAGAAATTTGATTAAATTTAATGAATATAAACCTTAAGAAAATGATGAAATTAGAAGTTAACATTAAACTTAAGAAAATCGATGAAATTTGAAGAAAATATCATGAAATTTGAAGAGAATCTTAAATCTTAAGAAATTGATGAAATTTAAAGTGAATATAAACCTAAGAAAGTATAATGAAATTTGACCTAAATATAAATCTTAAAATCGATGAATTTGAAAAATTTGTTGAAATTTAAAGAAAATTTGATAAAATTTGAAGTAAAACATAAACTAAGAAAACCAAATGAATTGAAGAAAATCATAAAATTTGAAGTAAATATAAATCTTAAGAAATTTATTAAATTTGAAGTGAATATAAACCTAAGAAAATTTGAAGTAAACATAAATCTAAAGAAAATCGATGAAATTTGAAGAAAATATCAAGAAATTTGAAGTAAATTTAAATTTAAGAAATTTGATGAAATTTGAAGTTAATATAAACCTATAAACTGATGAAATTAGAAGTTAACATAAATCTTAAGAAAATCGATGAAATTTGAAGAAAATATGAAATTTGAAGAGAACTTAAATCTAAGAATTTGATGAAATTGAAGTGAATATAAACCTTAAGAAAGTATAATGAAATTTGAACTAAACATAAACTTTAAGAAAATCGTGAAATTTGAAAAAAATCAATGAAATTTGAAGAAAATTTGATGAAATTTGTAAACATAAATCTTAAGAAATCTGATGAATTGAAGAAAATCATAAAATTTGAAGTAAATATAAATCTTAAGAAATTTGATTAAATTTGAAGTGAATATAAACCTTAAGAAATTTATGAAATTTGAAAAACTTAAGAAAATCGATGAAATTTGAAGAAAATATCATGAAATTTGAAGGAATATAAATCTTAAGAAATTTGATGAATTTTTAATTGAACATAAACCTTTAGAAAATCCGGTGAAATTTGAAATAAACATAAATCTTTAGAAAATTTGCTGAAATTTGAATAAAATATGATGAAATTTGAAGAAAATATCATGAAATTTGAAGTGAAATTAAATCTTAAGAATTTTGATGAAAGTAAATATAAACCTTAAGAAAATATGACAAAATTTGAAATTAAACATAAAAATAGAATGAAATTTGAAGAAAATGTTATGAATTTTGAAGTGAACTTATATCTTAAGAAATTTGATGAAATTTAAGTGAATATAAACCTGAAAATGAAGAAATTGAAGTAAACAAAATTTAAGAATTTGATGAAATTTGAAGAAAAATGGTGAATTTGAAGTAAATATAAATCTTAAGAAATTTGATGAATTTGAAGAAAATATAGAATTTAAACCCTAAACCCTAAAATTTAGAAAATTAGAATCAAGACCTTAGTCCCTGTGAATATTGAAATGAAATCTAATAATCTAGAAAATCTGAATTGAAGAATTGATGTGTCCTATAAATCTTTTATGAAATTTGAAATAAACATAAATCTTTAGGAAACTCATGAATTTGAAGAAAATATCATGAAATTTGACGTGAACTTATATCTTAAGAAATTTATGAAATTTGAAGTGAATATAAATCTTAAGAAAATTGGATGAAATTTGAAATAAAATTAAATCTTAAGAAAATTACATGAATTTGAAGAAATCATGACATTTGAAGAAAATATCATGAAATTTGAAGTGAAATTAAATCTTAAGAAATTTGATGAAAGTGAATATAAACCTTTAAATATGATGAAATTTGGAAACATAAAAACTGGATGAAATGAAGAAAAATGTCATGAATTTTGAAGTGAATTAAATCTTAAGAAATTTGATGAAATTTGAAGTGAATATAAACCTTAAGAAAATCAAGAAATTTGAAGTAAAAAATTTTAAGAAAATCGATGAAATTGAAGTAAACATAAATCTAAAGAAAACCGTAGATGAATTTGAAGAAATCTAATAAAATTTGAAGTAAATATAAATCTTAAGAAATTTGATTAAATTTAAAGTGAATATAAACCTTAAGAAAATTTGAAGAAAACATAAACTTAAGAAAATCTATGAATTGATGAAAATATCATGAAATTTGAAGAAATATTCTGAAATTTGATGAAAATATCAAGAAATTTAAAGTAAATTCTAAGCTCTAAATTTGATGAAATTTGAAGTTAATATAAACTTAAGAAATTTGATGAAATTAAAAGTAAATAAATCTTAAGAAAATTAGATGAAATTTGAAAAATTATTGAAATTGAAGAAATTAAATTCTAAGAAATTGATGAAATTGAAGAAATATAAACCTAAAAACTCGTGAAATTTGAATAAACATAAATTTAAGAAAATCGATGAAATTTGAAGAAAATATCATGAAATTTGAAGTGAAATTAAATCTTAAGAAATTTGATGAAAGTGAATATAAACCTTAAGAAAATATGATGAAATTTGAAGTAAAACATAAAATCGGATGAAATTTGAAGAAAATGTCATGAATTTGAAGTGAACTTAAATCTTAAGAAATTTGATGAAATTGAAGTGAATATAAACCTTAAGAAACTGAAGAAATTTATAAACAAAATTTAAGAAAATCCATGAAATTTGAAGAAAATCTAATGAAATTTAAAGTAAACATAAATCTTAAGAAAACTAGATGAGTTTGAAGAAAATCTAATACAATTTGAATTAAATATAAATGCTAAGAAATTTAATTAGATTTGAAGTGAATATAAACTTTAAGAAAATATCATGAAATTTGAAGTAAATTTAAATCTTAAGAAATTTGATGAAATTTGAAGTTAAAAAAAACCTTAAGTAAAACTAATGAAATTAGAAGTAACATAAATCTAAAGAAAGTCAGATGAAATTTGAAGAAAATATCATGAAATTTGAAGAAAATATCATGAATTTTGAAGTAAATATAAATCTTAAGAAAACTGTTGATATTTGAAGTGAGATAAACCCAAGAACTGAATGAAATTTGAAGAAAACATAAATCTTAAGAAATTTGATGAAATTCTAAGCGAATATAAACGTTAAGAAAGTATTATGAAATTAGAACAAAACATAAATCTTAAAGAAAATCAGATGAAATTTGAAGAAAATCTGATGAAGTTGATGAAAATCTATTGAAGTTTGAATTAAACATAAATCTTAAGAAAACCAGATGAATTGGAAGAAAATATAACAAAATTTGAAGTAAATATAAATCTTAAGAAATTTGATTAAATTTGAAGTGAATATAAACCTTAAGAAAATCTGATGAAATTAGAAGTAAACATAAATCTTAAGAAAATCAGATGAAATTTGAACAAAATATCATGAAATTTGAAGTGAAATTAAATCTTAAGAAATTTGATGAAAGTGAATATAAACCTTAAGAAAATATGATGAAATTGGAAATAAACATAAAAATCGAATGAAATTTGAAGAAAATGTTATAAATTTTGAAGTGAACTTTTATCTTAAGAAATTTGATAAAATTTGAAGTGAATATAAACCTTAGGAATATCTGAAGAAATTTGAAGTAAACAAAAATTTTAAGAAAATCGGATGAAATTTGAAGAAAATCTGATGAAATTTGAAGTAAACATAAATCTTAAGAAAACCAGATGAATTTGAAGAAAATCTAGACCCCAAACTTGGACTGAGACTTAATTTAGATCATGATTTGTGAATCAAGACCCTAGACCTAAGACCCTGACTTAAAATTCAAACCATAATTTGAATCTAGACCCTAGACACTATATACACTAGACCCTAGGTCCTAAGTAAATCTTTTATGAAATTTGAACTAACATAAATCTTAAGAAAATCAGATGAAATTTGATGAAAATATCATGAGATTTGACATGAACTTATATCTTAAGAAATTTGATGAAATTTGACGTAAAAATAAATCTTAAGAAAATCAGATCAAATTTGATGAAAATATCATGAAATTTGAAGTAAATTTAAGTCTTAAGAAATTTGATGAAAGTAAGTTAATAAACCTTAAGTAAATCATGAAATTGGAAGTAAATATAAATCTTAAGAAAATCGATAAATTTGAAGAAAACATCATGAAATTTGAAGTGAACTTAAATCTAAGAAATTTGATGAAATTAAGGAATAGCAAAACTAAAAAAATCAAGAATTTGAAATATAAAATTTAGGAAAATTAGATGAAATTTGAAAAAGAAAATATCATGAAATTTGAAGAAAATATCATGAAATTTGAAGTGAAATTAAATCTTAAGAAATTTGATTAAATTGAATATAAACCTTAAGAGCAATACGTA
>CM038796.1:271487807-271638116 GCA_021764765.1 Vicia sativa | reverse complement strand
GGTGAAATAAATTAATTGGGAAAATGCGGTGCCGGAGCTTGAGGTGAATATAAGTCTTGGGAGAATTAGATGAGTTTGAGTGGATATGAATCTTGGAAAATGCGGTGAGAGCTTGAGTGAATATAAGTCTTTAGATAATTTGATAGAGTTTGAGTGAGTGTAAAGTCTTGGAAAATGCGGTGAAACTTGGAGTGAATATAAGTCTTAGGAAAATTGAATGAAATTTGGAAGTTTTATATGAGTCTTGGAGAAATGCGTAGAAACTTGAGTGAATATAAGTCTTGAGAAAATGCATTTGAGAGTGAATATAAGTCTTGGGAAAATGCGAGGTGAAACTTGGAGGTGAATATAAGTCTTAGGAAAATTATGTAAGAATTTAAAGTGAATATAAGTCTTGAAAATCAGGTAAACTTGAAGTGAATATAAGTCTTCAGAAAATTAGATGAAATTTGATGTGAATATAAGTCTTGGTCGGGTGAGCGGAAAGTGAATATAAGTCTTGAGGGTAGATGAAATTTGAAATGAATATAAGTCTTGAGAGAAAATCTTGTGAAACTTGAAGTGAATAAGTCTTGAAAATTAGATGGAGGTGAAGTCAATATAAGTCTTGAAATATTATAAAATTTGAAGTGAATATAAGTCTTCTTGAGAAGAATTAGATGAAATTTGAAGTGAATATAGTCTTAGGAAAATGCGGTGAAAGCATGAGTGAATATGTGTCTTGGAAAATTAGATGAAATTTGAAGTGAATATAAGTCTTGAGGAAAATCTTGTGAAACTTGAAGTGAATATAAGTCTTGAAAATTAAATGAAATTTGAAGTGAATATAAGTCTTGAAAAATTTTGTTAAACTTGAAGTGAATATAAGTCTTCGAGAAAAATTGGAAATGAAATTTGATGGGAATATAAGTCTTGAAAAAATAAGGTGAGAACTTGGAAGTGAATATGGAGTCTTGAGAAAATTAAATGAAATTTGAGTGAGTATAAGTCTTGAAGAAAATGGGGTGAAATTTGAAGTGAATATAGAGTCTTGAAGAATTAGATGAAATTTGAAGTGCATATAAGTCTTTAGAAAATATGAGAAACTTGAGAAGTAAATATAAGTCTTGAGAAAATCGGTGAAGTCCAAGTCGATATAAAAGTATTCAGGAAAATGGTGAAACTTGATGTGAATATAAGTCTTGAGAAAATTAAATGAAATTTGAAGTGAATATAAGTCTTGAGAAAGATGGTGAAACTTGAGAGTGAATTTAGAATCTTGAAAATTAGATGAAATTTGAAGTGAATAAGTCTTGGGAAAATTTGGTGAAACTTGAGTGAATATAAGTCTTGAAATTCATGAAATTTGAAGTGAATGTAAGTCTTCCAAAATTAGATGAAACTTGAAGTGAATATAAGTCTTGAAATTTAGATGAAATTTGAAGTGAATATAAGTCTTGAGAAAATACTGTGAAACTTGGAGTGAATATAAGTCTTTAGAAAGAATTGGAGTGGAAATCTTGAGTGAATTGATATAGTCTTGGAAAAATTATGAAATTTGAAGTGAATATAAGTCTTGAAAATAATAGGTGAAACTTGAAGTGAATATAAGTCTTTGAAAATTAAATGAAATTTGAAGTAGTATAAGTCTTGAGAAAATAAATGAAATTTGAAGTGGATATAAGTCTTGAAAAATTAGATGAAATTTGAAGTGCATATAAGTCTTGAGAAAATACGAAAACTTGAGTGAATATAGAGTCTTGAGAAAATCTGGTGAAACTTGAGTGAATATAAGTGTTCGAGAGAAAATCTGAGTGAAACTTGAAGTGAATATAAGTCTTGAAATTTAGATGAAATTTGAAGTGAATATAAGTCTTGGAAAATGATTGCAGGCTTTATGTCGACTTGAAGTGAATATAAGTCTTGAGAAAATTAAATGAAATTTGAAGTGAATATAAGTCTTGAAATATTATGAAATTTGAAGTGAATGAGTCTTCGATAAAAGTGAAACTTGAGTGAATATAAGTCTTTAGAAATTAAGTGAAATTTGAAGGGTATAAGTCTTGAAAATGCGGGTGAAATTTAGGTAGATATAAGTCTTCAGAGAAGATGAGATTTGAGTGAATATAAGTCTTGGATAAATGAAGTCTTGAAGTAAATATAAGTCTTGAGAAAATGCGGTGAAACTTGAAGTGAATATAAGTGTTGAAAATCGGTGAAACTTGAGTGAATGGTCTTGGGAAAATTAGATGAAGTTGGTGAATATGAGTCTTGGGAAAATCTGGGTGAAACTTGAAGTGAATATAGAGTCTTGAGAAGGAATTAAATGGAATTTGAGTGAATATAAGTCTTGAGAAAATCAGGCAGGAAAACTTGGAAGTGATTATAGATCTTGAGAGAATTGGATGGAGTTTGAGAGTGCGTATAAGGTCTTTAGAAAATATGTGAGAACTTGAAGTAAATATAAGTCTTGAATGCGGTGAAAACTTGAAGTGAATATAAGTGTTGAGAAATCTAATTGAGCTTGAGTGAATATAAGTCTTCAGAAAATTGAAATGAAATTTGAAGTGAATAAGTCTTGAGAGAAAATCTGGTTGAAACTTGATGAATTTAAGTCTTAGGAAAATTGATGAGGTGAAGTGAATATAAGTCTTCGAGAAGGTTTGGTGAAACTTGAGTGAATATGATCTTGGAAAATTGCATGATTATGAAGTGAATGTAAGTCTTAAAAATTAGATGAAACTTGAAGTGAATAGTGAAATTGAGATAAAATTTGAAATTAATATAAGTCTTGGAAAATCTTGTGAAACTTGAAGTGAATATAAGTCTTTGAAAATTAGATGAAATTTGAAGTGAATATAAGTCTTGGAAAATATTATGAAATTTAAGTGAATATAAGTCTTGGAAATCACGATGAAGAGTGAATATAGTCTGAGAAGGATTAGTGAAATTTAGTTGGTATAAGTCTTGAGAAATGCGGTTGAAACTTGAGTGGAAATGGGGTCTTGATGGATAATTTAAATTCTTGAAGAAAATCGTGAGCTTGAGTAATCTAAAGTCCACTGAAAATGGGTGAAATTTGAGTGAATATAAATCTTGAGGAAAATGCGAATTGAAACTTGAGTGAATATAAGTCTTGATTTGAATGATTAAGTGAATATAAATCATAAAATCTTGAAACTTTGATGATAGTCTTGAAAATTGGTGAAATTAGGTGAATATGAGTCTTGGAAAATATTGAAATTTGAGAGGAATATAAGTCTTAGGAAAGATAAAGTGAAACTTGGAAGTGAATATGATCTTTGAAAATTAAATGAAATTTGAAGGTGAGTATAAGTCTTAAGTCTTGGTGAAACTTGTGAAGTGAATATAAGTCTTGGTGAGGTAAATTTGAAGTGAATATAAGTCTTGAAATACATGAAACTTGAAGTGAATATAAGTCTTGAAAATAAGATTAATATAAGTCTTTGGAAAATCATGTGAAACTTGAAGTGAATATAAGTCTTGAGGAAAATTGAATCATTGGAAGTGAATATAGATGTTGAAGCGGTGAGCTTGGTGAATATAAGTCTAGAAAATTAAATGAAATTTGAGTGATATAAGTCTGATCAGTGAGAACAGTGATTGAGTCTTGAAGAATATTGAATGAAATTTGAGTGCATATAAGTGTTTCAGAAAATCACTTGGAAACTTACAGAAGTAGTAAGTCTTGAGAGAAAATTTGGTGAAACTTGAGTGAATATGAAGTAATGGGAAAATAAAATTTGAAACTTGAGGCTGGTATATAGGTCTTGAGGAAAATTAAGTGAATTTGAGTGAATATAGGTCTTGAGGAAATCTTGTGAGAAGTTGAAGTGAATATAGGGTCTTGAGAGAATTAGATGGGAATTTGAAGTGAATATAGTCTTGAGAAAATGCGGTGAGAGCTTGAAGTGAATGGGTCTTGAGAAGAATTAGGTGAAATTTGAAGTGAATATAGTCTTGAAAATTGGTGAAACTTGAAGTGAATATAAGTCTTGTTAGAAATTTGAAATATAAGTCTTGAAAATCTTGAAACTTGAAGTGAATATAAGTCTTGAGAAAATTAGATGAAATTTGAAGTGAAATAAGTCTTGAAAATATTATGAAATTTGAAATGAATATAAGTCTTGAAGAGTGAATGATGCTGGAGTGAATATGGTCTTGGAAATCGTTGAAACTTAGGTGAATATATGTCTTGAGGAAAGATTATATGAAATTTGAAATTGATATAAGCCTTGGAAAATCTGGTGGAAACTTGAGTGAATATAAGTCTTTAGAAGATTAAATAGGGGAGATTTGGGTGGGGTATAAGTCTTGAGAAAATGGGTGAAACTTGAAGTGAATATGAGTCTTGGAAAATTGGTGAATTTGAAGTGACATAGTCTTGAGGAAAATGCAGAGAAAATTGAGTAAATATAAGTCTTCGAGAAAATGCGGGATGGGAAGCTGGAAGTGAATATAAGTCTTAGGAAAATCTGGTGAAACTTGAAGTGAATAAATGTCTGAAGGAATGGTAAATTTGAGTGAATATAAGTCTTGAGAAAATGGGTGAAACTTAGGTGAATATATGTCTTTAGAAAATTAAATGAAATTTGAAGTGGTATAAGTCTTGAGAAAATATGGTGACGAATTGAATATGATCTTGGAAAATTAGATGAAATTTGAAGTGAATATAAGTCTTGAAAAATCTTTGAAGCAGTGAATATAAGTCTTGAGAGAAAATAAGGTGAAATTTGAAGTGAATATAAGTCTTTAGAAAATGCGGTGAAATTTGAGTAGATATAAGTCTTGAGGAAAATTAGATGGGTGAAGTGAATATAAGTCTTGAAAAATCTGGTGAAACTTGAAGTGAATATAAGTCTTTAGATAATTAAATGAAATTTGGAATGAGTATAAGTCTTAGAAAATCGTTGAAACTTGAGTGAATATAAGTCTTGAGAAAGATGAGATGAAATTTGAAGTGAATATAAGTCTTCAAAAAATGCATGGAAACTTGAAGTGAATATAAGTCTTGAAATGGTGAAATAGAGTGAATAAATTAATTAGGAAAATCGGTGAAACTTGAGTGAAAATAAGTCTTGAAGGTGAAGATGAAACTTGAAGTGAATATAAGTCTTGGAGAGGAAATTTGGATGAAATTTAGTGATATAAGTCTTGAGAAGGAAAATCTTGTGAAACTTGATGAATATAAGTCTTGAGAAAATTGGATGAAATTTGAAGTGAAATATAGATCTTGGAAAATATTAGAAATTTAGTGAATATAAGTCTTGAGAAAATTAGATGAAATTTGAAGTGAATATAGGTCTTGAGAAAATCTGGTGAAACTTTGAAGTGAATATATCTTAGGAAAATTAGATGAAATTTGAAGTGAATATAAGTCTTAGAAAATGGATTTAAAATTGAGTGAATACAGGTCTTGAATATAGTAAGTTTGAGTGAATATGAAGTCTTGGAAAATCGGTGGAGTTTGAGTGAATATAATCTTGAAATCGGTGGTATATAGGTCTTTAGAGAAATCGTTGAAATGTGAGTTAATATAGGTCTTTAGAAAATGGGTGGAAATTTAATGAAGTATTGTAATAGCAAGTCTTGGAAGGCTGAAGAAATTTGAAGTGAATATAAGTCTTCATGAAATTATATGAAATTTGAGTGAATATAAGTCTTGAGGAAAATGGGTGAAACTTGAGTGAATATAAGTCTTGAAATCGGAAAATTGAGTGAATATAAGTCTTGGGTGAAACTTGAAGTGAATATAAGTCTTCTTGAAAATCTTGCAAAAATTGAAGTGAATATAAGTCTTAGGAAAATTGTGGTGGAATATAAGTCTTGAAAGAAATACGGTGGTGATGATTATAAGTCTTAAGAAAATCGATGAAATTTGATGGATGTCTTGAGAAAATATTATGAAATTTGAAGTGAATATAAATCTTGAGGAAGAATTGGATGAAATTTGAGTGAATATAAGTCTTGAGAAAATTGGTGAAACTTTAGTGAATATATAAGTCTTGAGAAAATTATATGAAATGTAAGTGAAAATAAGTCTTGATACGGGTGACTTTGAAATTAGAAAATAAGTCTTGAGAAAATTAGATGAAATTTGAGTGAATATAAGTCTTGGGAAAATTTGGTGAAACTTGGTGAAATAGGTCTTGAAGTTAGAGCTAAATTTGAGTGAATATAGAAGTCTTGAAAATTTGGTGAAACTTTAAGTGAATATAAGTCTTGGAAAATTAGATGAAATTTGAAGTGAATATAAGTCTTTAGAAAATTAGATGAAACTTGAAGTGAACATAAGTCTTCAGAAATTTAGATGATTTGAAGTGATATAAGTCTTTGAAATTAGATGAAACTTGAAGTGAATATAAGTCTTGTTTGGATGAAATTTGATGAATATAAGTCTTGAGAAAATGTGGTGAAACTTGAAGTGAATATAAGTATTCAGAAAATTAGATAAAATTTGAAGTGAATATAAGTTGAAATTCCTGACAGCAGATACTTGATGTCATAGAGAATGTTATGACACAGTATCTGACACTCTGTTAACATTACACAATTAAATTCAAACACTAGTAAAGAACACAATAATTGTTTTGATTCGATGTCTAACTACACCTCATGCAGGAATACCAAGCCAGGAAGTACTATTAAGTAGAATTAATTAGGAATAAACCAACAGTTTATCTACTTCATAAAACCTACCCAATGCAACTTCAACTAAGTCTACTTAGATGCAGTTCTCACTCCCCTCAATCACGGCGTGATATCAACCTATTGAATAATTGGTTGTGAAGACACTTCAATAAACTATCTTGATCTTGTGAAGCTTCATTCGAGACAAACACTGCGTGCTAAAGCTTTGGTGATAAACTACCCTTACAAACAAGTCAGGTCAAGGCACTTATTGATAATTGCTGGTGACAAGAGAAACTAAATTACACAAATAACAAGTTAACTCTCACAACTTGATACCCATAGTATGCAGCTTGAGTATAAGGGTTGAATTCCTTTTATAGAGCATGATCCTGAATCTTGGTTTGGGCTCCATAAAGATAGCTAGGGTTCATAATTTAATCCTAAAACATGGTCTTTTCAACAACCAATTTGGGTCTAATTAAGATTAACCTAGCAGCCACGTAAACATGCATTCTAATAACAGAAAAACATAATTTGGACTGACACACGAAAAGTCTCGGGAAAAAGATTATGAGAAACGAATGTCACCGAATGTTATAACATACATTATGACATCGAGACTATTTCTGCAATTTCGCACGACTTTTAACTTCGGTTAAAGTGTCCTTTAACATCCTTGTGTCAAGTAGGTTTGTCTTCATCTCGAATGTCATGACATTTATCAAGACATTGCTATAGCCTAGTTTACCAAAATGTGCCAACAAAACACTAACAAAACTACATTTTGGCTAAACTACTTGACACATCGGAGTATCTATGGAAATGAAGACAAGCCTAGTTAAGCAAAGAAACTAGAACCTAGAGATAAGATAAATTCTACATTCTGAAGTCCACACTTCCCACATACAATTTAAATTTCCATACGGTTTCCCAAATTCTCAATACTTCCAGTGTTCTTCTCCCCTTTTGTATAAAGGCCCAAGGAAACAAGACAAGTACTGAGCATTCAAGCATATAATTAAGAAGGTGCCGTGATTGTTAGAGTATAATCTTGTCAATAGTAAATTACAATCATCAAACAAAATTGGGAAAATACGGGACAGAAACAAACAATTGTGAACAATCAAACGAGCGGTGAGCGCAGTCTTTGTAAGTGCTTTCTTCTCGGAAGAAGCACTATGGAAAACATCTTCAAAACTTCTTCACCGGCGGTTGTGATATTCTCATCATCTTCATCCATAATGTGACGAGATCATCACCGTGAAACCTTTCTTCTTCAACCTGCATGTCTTCCTCCTTTTCAAGTGTAGAGATCGGTTCTTCAATGATGCGCTTCGCTTGCTTCAGTTCCCTCTGGGTCTCTTTTAACAGCAACATTTGCCTTGAGAATTTGCCTTGACGATGTCTCGGCGGATGTCATGACAATGTCAGGACATGCTTCCCTTGAAATAGCTTGTAGTGGAAACCAGGCGGGAGCTCTTTTTACCTTGAATGGGTATTGATCGGTTATAATACCACAGAGAGGGAGGAAGGCTATTGGTCCTTTATAGCATAGCTGTCCGCATGTTTAAGGTTTGCTCGAAAATGTGGGTTCCATAATCAAACTTTGCTTTCCAACGACAAAAATGAACCCTGAGACCAATGGAGATGGTTGACTTGTGGTTGTGGGAACCAGTTAGCTGCACCTATCTTGTGAGAATAGCAAATTTGACACTCAATTTGCTAGCGATAGCTTTCCTTAAAGGCCAATGTTTACTTGCTTGGCGATAATTGTTTGGCACACTTGATTATCAGTTTCTTCAGCTCGGGTTGAGCATCATCGATCTCCCAAATACTTGATTACACTTGGGAAAACTTCACTTTTCTTCTAACAAACACAGTCTTGAAATCTGCGATCTTCCATCAATGACCACTGTCGAGTTGATGAACTCCTTCACCAAAACATCATAACAATTAGAAAACTTGACCCCGGTTTTCATCATTGACTTCATGATCGGTCCATAACATCCTTGCATTCAGGCACTTTTGTTAGTTCCTTTCTAGAGCAATTCTTTTCGAGACACATATTTCCACTGCTTTAGCACTCTGGGGTGGTGGAAGGAAATGTTGTCAATTTCCTGTCGGGGACTATGGGCAATTTCCCAAGAGGCGACTCTTTCTTGAATGAATATGCGAGACATTCTCGTAACATCAAAATCAGAATCATCAATTACGAGGAACTCAGTGCTTTCCTCTTCTTCACAATTGAGTTCTCTTTGCCTTAGAGGTACCACCGGTAATCTTCATCTACTCTTCCCTTTGGAAGTTCTAGCCTTGTCTTTACAGTTTTCCACGGTCTTGTTCACAAGCCTGGAGACTTATGAGCAACTTTAGTAACCTTCTAAGCAGACTTGGAATGCATTTTGCTTCCTTTCCTATTCATTACCCTCCTAGCAATGTTGGGATTAACCTTTGCTGAGGTCATTATCGAAAAACTCTTCATCTAGATTGATGATGTGAGAATCAACATTACGATTAGTGTTTTCTCGGAAGAATCTTCGGTGGTCATCGACTTGTTTTAAGATTTCTTCAAGAATGCTATCGGAGATGTTATCGGCGAAATAGCGGGAGATTTAACGGAGGTACAATGTTTAGAGTTTCTCAAGTCTCAATCATTCTCATTAGCGATGGGTGATTCAATAACATTATCATCTTTACACCCTTGAGGCCCGGGCGGAGGTTTCATTCTTGGCGGGAGAATCAACATGTTCACGGATGTCTTGACATTCTCATTGTCTGGATCAAGCTAAACTAGGGCTAGCGGACTTATGGTTGGAGGGATTGAAATCCAGTGCAGTTGATTCATTTAGGATACTAGTCCTTATCCTAGCTATGGCCTCGGTACACCTGAACCCTCTCTGTTCACTAGTTACGGAGGAGGCGGGGATGATGGTATAGAAGTATTACTAGGAGATGCTGCTTCTTGCATTCCTTGTGCTTCTTGACTTTTAAGGTGGAGTGGCCATTGCAGCGATGGGTAACCCTCGGTAACTTGATTATGGCTTGACATTGCCCTAACTTCAACCATGGAGAGCGAAGATCAGTTCTTGAGATGAAGGATGATGAAGACATATTTGTTGATGATTTTGAGAGAAGAGGCGAAAATGGAAAGGGTTTCGGGTTTCTTTGGATGAAGAGTACTACTTTCAAATGAAGAAAAACTATGTATGGTGTCTTTTCTATTCTTGGACCTTTTAAAATAAGGATGAAAATACCTAAAAACCCACTTATAAATGATGAAATAAAGTCCCTTTCATCCTTGTTGTGAACAGGTTAATTGCTACTGACTCCTCATATTGACAAATACTCAATTTGTCCCTTAAAGTCTTAAATTGACCACCCTCGAGAGCTTTAGTAACAATGTCACGTACAATGTCATGACATCTGTATGACATTGTACTCAATCGATATTTATTCGTCGGATCATCCTGAGAAATGCTTCGGTATTATGTATTAAACTTCAACATTGTATAAGACACAGTTTTGCTTCTTCTTTGAACCAAGGAATAAGATTGTTTCTCAAGAAGACACATCCATCAAAGACCTTTTACCTGACTTTGATCAACACTTTCTCCACTTGTTTTCTTGGACAACTTCAATGTGTGGGGCGAGAGGATTCCTTTATGGCGACCATTCTTCATTCAGTTTCTTGACAAAATTCCTTGCACTTGCTCGTGGGAGAAGTGTTAAGTCTTCCATCGTGAGACTTGCGGTCAAGAAAATGAATCAACTCTCGATGAGGTTCGTCCAGTTGACTTGCATTTGGTTGTCAAAATGTCTCACAATTGTCGGTATTCCTCAAAACTATGTTATTAACATAACTACGAGCACCATGATCTTTCCTCCTTTGACAAAGAGATGCTTGGTTAGCCTTTCATGCGGATCTAGTACTTTGATGCCTTTAGGGTGGTCGGATGTCTAGACATTGAGTGTGACATTAGATTTCTGTCGACCTTATACTTACCAATTCTCCTTTATCCATGTGAAATCTTGGTATCCTTGACTCCCTCTATGGGCTGATCCTTTCATTCCTACGAGATGTGGATGACACGATTCTTGCTGCCACTGACTTTACTTCCTCTTAATCTTTGTGCATAGAACACGGAGGACATAGTGGTGTTCTCGATTCCCACATGTGGATTGTCCTTTGATCGACTCCTCTCATAATCACTTACTTGTTCATCATTGATTACAAGACATTGAGACTTAGTGAAGTTATTTGTGAATCCTATATCACATGGTGACTTATGCTAATGTTTGCGATCAAACCTTTTGCAATGACACTCAATTCGAGTTTTGGAACTCCGGACCGGTTTGAGTTTCAACACCTTTGATTTCTCCTTTAGCTCATCTCCAAAAGTAACAAAGCTGGTAGAATGAGGCTTAACATCATTGAAGATTCTTGTCTCGAGTCATATGCTTGGAACATCCTTTGTCAAAGTACCAATCTTTCTTGGCGAGACACTCTAAGAGAAGTGTGAGCTACTAGAGCTACGATCTTCTTCTTCCTTTGTTGAGTGTATGATACTGTTGGTTTTAGGCACATAAGAACCTTGATTAGGATATCCATGTAGCACAGGCAAAAGATTTTATGTGACCAAACCTTCCACAATAATGACATCTCCATCTTTGAAACTTTTGTTCATGTTTCTATGATTTTGATGTTGAACCAATGTTGTGACATCTGTTTTGACATTGGTTTATTAGATACATTCTTCCTTTTATTATTAACAAATTTCTTAGCCTCCACATATCACGAAGCGACCTATTTCCTTTTTGTGGTGTGACATCTTCTTTGTCATTGACTTGCCGAGGTTGTTCTCTCTGGTTATTAGCAAATCTCTTTGCAGCCACATGCCTGAGCGGACACATTTCCTATTTTATGTTGTGACAAGCTGTTTGACATTGGTTTCCATGTCTCTTCTTCTTAATGTCACCAGGGTTTCTTTTCGTACATATCCTAGACCATGCTTATTTCTGCATTTGTCGGTGAAGATTTCTTCCAACTTATTAGTACGAGATGTCAACATTTTGTGATTTAGACATCTGGTCAAGTTTGGAGTTCAACATTACAATATTACTATTGAGGTGATTTATAGTGGTACATGTTTTCCTTTTCTCGACCTCGACTACATTCTCGACAACTTCTCAATCGACTTTTACATTCCTCATTTTGTTGACATACTTCACCATTTTTTATACACACTTCAGGTTTCATAAGCTCTTCAAATGTCACTTCCTCATCACTAGAATCCATATAATTGTACACTCCGAGAGGAAGCGGTGACAAGTTTGGCACCTTCTTCCTCGATTCACTTCGAATCACCATCGAGACAAGTAATGACCATTCCTTTCTTTTGTTTCTTTAGAAAGGTGGGACATTCGACTCTAATATGTCCAAATCCTTCACATCCATGACATTGGATTCCAATGCCTTGACTTCTTTTCTTCGACTTGGATCTTCTTGGAGTCATAAGATCTGCGATGTCGGATGCAATGTCCTGACATTTGACCTTGACTTTGGATCGATCCTCCGATGAGTTTGTTGAATTGTCTTCCGCATGGCTATAGCTTGAGATATCTTCTCTTCATCTTCCACCTTGCATCCTTCTTGATTGGATACAAGTGCTATGCTCTTGTTCTTTTTGTCAGAGTTTCTGATTCCCATCTCAAGGTCATAAGAAATCCAATAAGTTCTTGACCTTCAGGTCTTGATGTCTGAGCCTCCTCTATTGCGGTCACTTTCATTGCAAACCTTTTGAGGCAAGGATCAGAATCTTTCTCACAAACTTTTCTTGACATCTTCTCACGAGTGCTCTACGGTGTTGGAATCTCCAAAATATTCATGTGAAACTCATGAATAGTCTCATCTTCTTTCATCTTCAATTCTCAAATTTGGTAGTGAGCATCGAAGTCTTGACATCTTCACCTGGATGTCCCTCATGAGTAGTTTTGAGGGTGTCCCATCTTTGGCCACTCACATTGATGAACTTGCGAAGATATTTTTGTCAATGCCATTGAATAGGGCATTCAATAGTTCCCAGAGCTAGCTCCTCTTCCTCTTTGCTCCATTCTTCCTCGGGTTTCAAGAGCGGTGGTCCCATCTTTCAAGCTTGGTGGGATGTTTCCATCCTTTGTCGACTCTCAAGCTTTAATATCTAGTGACCTCGAAAAGCAGTCATCGAGGTTTCAAGTAATCATAATTGGATCCATCCGTATAGGTGGTCTACCTCCAATCCTCCTTCCTTATCCATTATGCGAAACTATTATCCTATATCACCCGAAATAACGAGCGGGGTGCACCTCGATGCCAATTGAAATTCACAGCGGAGATACTTGATATCCTGAGAGAATGTTATGACACGATGTCCGACACTCATTAACAATACACAACTAAATTAAGCGGTAGTAAAGAACACGATAAATTATTTACCGTTCGTGTCTAACTACACCTACATTTGAGGGCTACCAAGCCGGGAGGAAATTCACTATTAGTAGAATTAATTAGGAATAAACCAACGGTTTATCTCCTTCACTTAAAACCTACCAATGCAACTTCACCTAAGTCCTACTTAGATGGGGTTCTACTCACTCCCGATCACGGCAGTGATATCAACTATTGAATAATTGAATTGTGAGACACACTTGAATAAACTATCTTGATCTTGCCAAGCTTCATTCAAGAGACAAACACTCGTGCTTCAAAGCTTTGAGTGATAAACTACCCTTACAAACAAATCCTAGTCAAGGCACTTATCAATTGATAATTGCTTGGTGACAAGAAGAAACTAAATTACACAAATAACACTGTTAACTCTCTTGATGCAATAAGGTTGAATTCCTTTTTATAGGCGGTCCAGAATCTTGAGTTTTGGCTTCCATAAAGATAGCTAGGGTTCACTTAATTTAATCCTAAAAACATGGTCTTTTCAACAACCAATTTAGGTCTAATTAAGATTAACTAGCAACCGTGACATGCATTCTAATAACGAGAAAAACATAATTTAGCGACTCAACAAACTACGAAAGTCTCGGGAAAAACAGTTTTGAGCGAATGTCACTGAATGTTATAACATCATTATGACATAACCTTTTCTGAGAATTTGGCCGACACAGCTTCGATTAAGGTTGTCCTTTAACATCCTTGTCAAGTAGGATTTATCTTCAATCTCTGAATGTCATGACATTTATCAAGACATTGCTATAGCCTAGTTTTACCAAAATTAATGCCAACTTAAAACACTAACATAAGTCTTCAGAAAATCTGGTGAAACTTGAAGTGAATATAATTCTGCAGAAAATCTGGTTAAAATTAAAGTGAATACAAGTCTTCAGAAAATCTGATAAAATTTAAAGTGAATAGAAGTCTTCAGAAAATCTGATGAAATTTGAAGTGAATATAAGTCTTCAGAAAATATGATGAAATTTGATGTGAATATAAGTCTTTAAAAATCTGATGAAATATGAAGTGAAAATAAGTCTTCAGAAAATCTGATGAAATTTGAAGTGAATAAAAGTCTTCAGAAAATTTGATGAAATATGAAGTGAATATAAGTTTTAAGAAAATTAGATGGAATTTGAAGTGAATATAAGTCTTCAGAAAATATTATGAAATTTGAAGTGAATATAAGTCTTCAGAAAATTAGATGAAATTTGAAGTGAATATAAGTCTTGAAAAACGGTGAAACTTGAAGTGAATATAAGTCTTGAAAATTAGATGAAATTTGAAGTGAATATAAGTCTTCAATAATCGTGAAACTTGAAGTGAATATAAGTCTTCAGAAAATTAGATGAAATTTGAAGTGAATATAAGTCTTCAGAAATTTAGATGAAATTTGAAGTGAATATAAGTCTTCAGAAAATCTTGTGAAACTTGAAGTGAATATAAGTCTTCAGAAAATTAGATGAAATTTGAAGTAAATATAAGTCTTCAGAAAATCTGGTGAAATTTGAAGTGAATATAAGTCTTCAGAAAATTAGATGAAATTTGAAGTGAATATAAGTCTTCAGAAAATCAGTGAAAGTGAATATATTGAGAAAATTAGATGAAATTTGAAGTGAATATAATTCTTGTCAAGTTAAAATGAAGTGAATATAAGTCTTGAAATCTGATGAAATTTAAAGTGAATATAAGTCTTGGAAAATGGATGAAATTTGAAGTGAATATAAGTCTTCAAGAAACAGTGTGAATATAAGTCTTTTGAAAATCGATGAAATTTGAAGTGAATATAAGTCTTCGAAAATCGATGAAATTTGAAGTGAATATATAAGTCTTGAAAATTATATGAAATTTGAAGTGAATATAAGTCTTGAGAAAATAAGGTGAAACTTGAAGTGAATATAAGTCTTAAAATCTTGAAAAATTGAAGTGAATATAAGTCTTGAAAAATGATGAAATTTAAAGTGAATATAAGTCTTCGAAAATCGATGAAATTTGAAGTGATTATAAGTCTTGAAATATTAGATGAAATTGGAAGTGAATATAAGTCTTGAAAAATATTATGAAATTTGAAGTGAATATAAGTCTTGGAAAATTAGTGAAATTTGAAGTGAATATAAGTCTTAAAATCTGGTGAAACTTGAAGTGAATATAAGTCTTGAACATTAGATGAAATTTGAAGTGAATATAAGTCTTGAAAATTGGGTGAAACTTGAAGTGAAATAAGTCTTGGAAAATTAGACTAAATTTGAAGTGAATATAAGTCTTCGAAAATTTGGTGAAACTTTAAGTGAATATAAGTCTTGAAAATTAGATGAAATTTGAAGTGAATATAAGTCTTGAAAATTAGATGAAACTTGAAGTGAATATAAGTCTCAAAATTTAGATGAAATTTGAAGTGAATATAAGTCTTGAAAATTTGGTGAAACTTGAAGTGAATATAAGTCTTGTAGAAATTAGATGAAATTTGAAGTGAATATAAGTTTAAAATCTGTGAAACTTGAAGTGAATATAAGTCTGCAGAAAATCGGTGAAATTGAAGTGAAAACAAGTCTTCAGAAAATCTGATAAAATTTAAAGTGAATATAAGTCTTCAGAAAATATGATGAAATTTGAAGTGAATATAAGTCTTATGAAAATATGATGAAATTTGATGTGAATATAAGTCTTTAGAAATTCTGATGAAATAAGTGAAAATAAGTCTTGAAAAACATGAAATTTGAAGTGAATAAAGTCTTCGAAAAATCTGGTGAAACTTGAAGTGAATATAAGTGTTTAGAAAATCTGGTGAAACTTGAAGTGAAAATAAGTCTTCAGAAAATTAGATGAAACTTGAAGTGAATATAAGTCTTCTTAAATTTAGATGAAATTTGAAGTGAATATAAGTCTTCAGAAAATATTATGAAATTTGAAGTGTATATTAGTCTTCAGAAAATTAGATGAAATTTGAAGTGAATATAAGTCTTCAGAAAATTAGATGAAATTTGAAGTGAATATAAGTCTTCAGAAAATTAGATGAAACTTGAAGTGAACATAAGTCTTCAAAAATTTAGATGAAATTTGAAGTGTATATAAGTCTTCAGAAAATCTGGTGAAACTTCAAGTGAATATATGTCTTCAGAAAATTAGATGAAATTTGAAGTGAATATAAGTCTTCAGAAAATCTGGTTAAAATTGAAGTGAATACAAGTCTTCAGAAATCTGATGAAATTTAAAGTGAATATAAGTCTTCAGAAAATCTGATGAAATTTGAAGTGAATATAAGTCTTCAAGAAATCTGATGTGAATATAAGTCTTTAGAAAATCTGATGAAATTTGAAGTGAATATAAGTCTTTAGAAAATCTGATGAAATTTGAAGTGAATATAAGTCTTCAGAAAATTATATGAAATTTGAAGTGAATATAAGTCTTCAAAATACCTGGTGAAACTTGAAGTGAATATAAGTCTTGGAAAATCGCAAAATTGTGAATATAAGTCTTGAAAATCAGTGAAATTTAAAGTGAATATAAGTCTTAAAAATCATGAAATTTGAAGTGAATATAACTCTTGAATATCGATGAAATTTGATGTGAATATAAGTCTTCAGAAAATATTATGAAATTTGAAGTGAATATAAGTCTTCAGAAAATTAGATGAAATTTGAAGTGAATATAAGTCTTCGAAAATTAGATGAAACTGAAGTGAATATAAGTCTTCAAAATATTTAGATGAAGTGAATATAAGTCTTGAAAATTTGTTGAAACTTGAAGTGAATATAAGTCTTAGAAAATTAGATGAAATTTGAAGTGAATATAAGTTTTAGAAAACGTGAAACTTGAAGTGAATATAAGTCTGAAAATCAGTTAAAATGAAGTGAATACAAGTCTTCAAAATTTGATAAAATTTGAAGTGAATATAAGTCCTCAAAAATCGATGAAATTTGGTGAATATAAGTCTTAGAAAATATGATGAAATTTTGTGAATATAAGTCTTTAGAAAATCGATGAAATATGAAGTGAAATAAGTCTTGAAAACATGAAATTTGAAGTGAATAAAGTCTTGAAAATCGATGAAATTTGAAGTGAATATAAGTTTAAGAAAATTAGATGAAATTTGAAGTGAATATAAGTCTTGAAAATATTATGAAATTTGAAGTGAATATAAGTCTTCGAAAAATTAGATGAAATTTGAAGTGAATATAAGTCTTGGAAAATGATGAAACTTGAAGTAAATATAAGTGTTCACAAAATCTGTGAAATTTGAAGTGAATATAAGTCTTCAAAAGTAGATGAAATTTGAAGTGAATATAAGTCTTGAGTAAAATCGGTGAAACTTGAAGTGAATATATGTCTTGAAAATTAGATGAAATTTGAAGTGAATATAAGTCTTAAGAAAATCCGGTTAAAATTGAAGTGAATATAAGTCTTGAAATTGATGAAATTTAAAGTGAAATAAGTCTTGAAAATCATGAAATTTGAAGTGAATATAAGTCTTCAAGAAATCGATGTGAATATAAGTCTTTAGAAAATCGATGAAATTTAAGTGAATATAAGTCTTTAGAAAATCGATGAAATTTGAAGTGAATATAAGTCTTGAAAATTATGAAATTTGAAGTGAATATAAGTCTTGAGAAAATAAGGTGAAACTTGAAGTGAATATAAGTCTTGTAAATCGCAAAATTGAAGTGAATATAAGTCTTGGGAAAATGGATGAAATTTAAAGTGAATATAAGTCTTGAAAATCATGAAATTTGAAGTGATTATAAGTCTTGGAATATCGATGAAATTTGATGTGAATATAAGTCTTCAGAAAATATTATGAAATTTGAAGTGAATATAAGTCTTCAGAAAATTAGATGAAATTTGAAGTGAATATAAGTCTTCAGAAAATTAGATGAAACTTGAAGTGAACATAAGTCTTCAAATATTTAGATGAAATTTGAAGTGAATATAAGTCTTCAGAAAATTTGGTGAAACTTGAAGTGAATATAAGTCTTCAAAAAATTAGATGAAATTTGAAGTGAATATAAGTCTTCAGAAAATCTGGTGAAACTTGAAGTGAATATAAGTCTTCAGAAAATCTGGTTAAAATTGAAGTGAATACAAGTCTTCAGAAAATCTGATAAAATTTAAAGTGAATATAAGTCTTCAGAAAATCTGATGAAATTTGAAGTGAATATAAGTCTTCAGAAAATATGATGAAATTTTATGTGAATATAAGTCTTTAGAAAATCTGATGAAATATGAAGTGAAAATAAGTCTTCAGAAAACCTGATGAAATTTGAAGTGAATAAAAGTCTTCAGAAAATCTGATGAAATTTGAAGTGAATATAAGTTTTAAGAAAATTAGATGAAATTTGAAGTGAATATAAGTCTTCAGAAAATATTATGAAATTTGAAGTGAATATAAGTCTTCAGAAAATTAGATGAAATTTGAAGTGAATATTGATAACACGATTTTATATAACATATTTGATGTATTTTTCATAAGTAATGTTAATGTTTTTATTTAATTATTTCACTTTATTTCTATATTACGTTGGTATTTTCTATGTTTCAGGTATTTTATATTAAATAAAGATAAATCGAGCAAAGAAGTAAAATCGAGGTAAAATCGGATTAAAAAGCAAAGAAATGAAGCAAAAGATGTGATATAGTAAAAGGGAGGTGTTAAGAAGAAGAAAACAATTGAAGCAAGCCCAATATAAGCCCAGCCCGATGCGTGGCCTACAAGATCGTAAATCACTTTGCCCGCCACGTGGTGAGACGGTCGTCTCGGCTTTCCTCTTTCTCTGGGCGCCGCCTCCTTAGCAATGGGACTCCATTTTGGAAATTGAGGCGCCGTCTCAGTCAAGGAGCCCGTGGAGGGCGCCCGCCTCCCTCATAAGTGGGGTCCACCACTTCTTCCGTTTTGATGCGTCCCCATTTGTGGCCTATTCTTGAGGCAACCGCCTCCTCCACTTTAAGGCTATTTTCTCTCCGTTCACCACTTGCTTGCATACAAAGTTGAGGAAAGGCGGAATGCTTCTATAAATAGGAGTCAGTTTGAGTCGGAATGCATTTCACCGAACAACCGCTATTTCACATTTAGTAATTTTATTCGATTGTATTTTGGTTTTCACGATCTAACCTTTACGTTAGATCGGTGCTATTATTCCTTGTCGATTTTATTTTTCCTTTGAATTCAAGAAGTCAAAGTGATTATTTCCAAGATTCTTAATTTCAGTTTTATTTATTTATTTTATTTTATTTTATTTATTGTTGCTGATATTATTTATTTAATTGTGGAAATGTTTAAATATATCGAATCGTATTATTTATGCATGTCTAAATTAATTAATATGTTGGCTAAATTGTTTTGATATTGGTATGTAAATTCGAACCAAAGGAAAATAAATCGGCATAATGTTACGTTGTTAAAAATATTCTTTCGATTTAGATATCTAATTTAATTTATTAAAGGTTTAGAAACCAACAGAGCGAAAGTTTGAGGTTAATAAACTGGATTAAGGTTAGAAACCAACAGTGAGTTTGAGGTTTAGAACCGGATAGTGGATACTAGGTATTAATTTTAAAGAGGCTGACGTTTTAAAAGAGATTAAACTTTATTATTTTCAAAAGTGTTTTATATTCGGTGGATAGCGAGAGCATACGTTAGATTTAATTACATGATCCGATTCAACGAGCGAAAGTTTGAGATAGGATCTTTAGATAAGTATTGTTTCTTTGAAATAGGATTTTTATCAACATGAGTAACACGTCGGTGGAAATTTAGATCCCCTTAGGTTAGACGAATTACGTACCGATATCTATTTATTTATTTATTATATTTTCCTTAACCAAAAATCCTAAAGAATTATTCGCCTTAGAGTATATCTGTAACTTAGGATAACAATAGTTCGATTTATAGTCTCTGGGTTCGATATCTTTTAAAACTACGCGATAGGATCGTGCTGATCTGATTAATAGACGATAAAGTCGCGATCAAGTTTTTGGCAAGTCTTCAGAAAATCTGATGAAACTTGAAGTAAATATAAGTGTTCACAAAATCCTGTGAAATTTGAAGTGAATATAAGTCTTCAGAAAAGTAGATGAAATTTGAAGTGAATATAAGTCTTCAGAAAATCTGGTGAAACTTGAAGTGAATATATGTCTTCAGAAAATTAGATGAAATTTGAAGTGAATATAAGTCTTAAGAAAATCGGTTAAAATTGAAGTGAATACAAGTCTTCAGAAATCTGATGATATTTAAAGTGAATATAAGTCTTCAGAAAATCTGATGAAATTTGAAGTGAATATAAGTCTTCAAGAAATCTGATGTGAATATAAGTCTTTAGAAAATCTGATGAAATTTGAAGTGAATATAAGTCTTTAGAAAATCTGATGAAGTTTGAAGTGAATATAAGTCTTCAGAAAATTATATGAAATTTGAAGTGAATATAAGTCTTGAAAAATTATGAAATTTGAAGTGAATATAAGTCTTCAGAAAATAAGGTGAAACTTGAAGTGAATATAAGTCTTGAAAAATTTCTGCAAAAATTGAAGTGAATATAAGTCTTGTAAAATGATGAAATTTAAAGTGAATATAAGTCTTGAAAATCATGATGAAATTTGAAGTGATATAATTCTTCTAATATCGATGAAATTTGATGAATATAAGTCTTCAGAAAATATTATGAAATTTGAAGTGAATATAAGTCTTCAGAAAATTAGATGAAATTTGAAGTGAATATAAGTCTTCAGAAAATTAGATGAAACTTGAAGTGAACATAAGTCTTCAAATATTTAGATGAAATTTGAAGTGAATATAAGTCTTCAGAAAATTTGGTGAAACTTGAAGTGAATATAAGTCTTCAGAAAATTAGATGAAATTTGAAGTGAATATAAGTCTTCAGAAAATCTGGTGAAACTTGAAGTGAATATAAGTCTTCAGAAAATCTGGTTAAAATTGAAGTGAATACAAGTCTTCAAAAATTCTGATAAAATTTAAAGTGAATATAAGTCCTTAAAATGATGAAATTTGAAGTGAATATAAGTCTTCAGAAAATATGATGAAATTTTATGTGAATATAAGTCTTTAGAAAATCTGATGAAATATGAAGTGAAAATAAGTCTTCAGAAAATCTGATGAAATTTGAAGTGAATATAAGTCTTCAGAAAATCTGATGAAATTTGAAGTGAATATAAGTTTTAAGAAAATTAGATGAAATTTGAAGTGAATATAAGTCTTCAGAAAATATTATGAAATTTGAAGTGAATATAAGTCTTCAGAAAATTAGATGAAATTTGAAGTGAATATAAGTCTTCAGAAAATCTGATGAAACTTGAAGTAAATATAAGTGTTCAAAAAATCCTGCGAAATTTGAAGTGAATATAAGTCTTCAGAAAAGTAGATGAAATTTGAAGTGAATATAAGTCTTCAGAAAATCTGGTGAAACTTGAAGTGAATATATGTCTTAAAATTAGATGAAATTTGAAGTGAATATAAGTCTTAAGAATCCGTTAAAATTGAAGTGAATATAAGTCTTGAAACTGATGAAAGTGAATATAAGTCTTGGAAAATCTGATGAAATTTGAAGTGAATATAAGTCTTCAAGAAATGAGTGAATATAAGTCTTTAGAAAATGATGAAATTTGAAGTGAATATAAGTCTTTAGAAAATATGAAATTTGAAGTGAATATAAGTCTTAAAATTATATGAAATTTGAAGTGAATATAAGTCTTAAAATAAGGTGAAACTTGAAGTGAATATAAGTCTTGAAAATCTGAAAATTGAAGTGAATATAAGTCTTAAAATCATGAAATTTAAAGTGAATATAAGTCTTGAAAATCTGATGAAATTTGAAGTGATTATAACTCTTCAGAATATCTGATGAAATTTGATGTGAATATAAGTCTTCAGAAAATATTATGAAATTTGAAGTGAATATAAGTCTTCAGAAAATTAGATGAAATTTGAAATGAATATAAGTCTTCAGAAAATTAGATGAAACTTGAAGTGAACATAAGTCTTCAAATATTTAGATGAAATTTGAAGTGAATATAAGTCTTCAGAAAATTTGGTGAAACTTGAAGTGAATATAAGTCTTCAGAAAATTAGATGAAATTTGAAGTGAATATAAGTTTTCAGAAAATCTGGTGAAACTTGAAGTGAATATAAGTCTGCAGAAAATCTGGTTAAAATTGAAGTGAATACAAGTCTTCAAAATTGATAAAATTTAAGTGAATATAAGTCCTCGAAAATGGTGAAATTTGAAGTGAATATAAGTCTTGAGAAAATATGATGAAATTTGATGTGAATATAAGTCTTTAGAAAATCGATGAAATATGTGAAAATAAGTCTTGAAAACGATGAAATTTGAAGTGAATAAAGTCTTGAAAAATGAAATTTGAAGTGAATATAAGTTTTAAGAAAATTAGATGAAATTTGAAGTGAATATAAGTCTTCAGAAAATATTATAAAATTTGAAGTGAATATAAGTCTTCAGAAAATTAGATGAAATTTGAAGTGAATATAAGTCTTCAGAAAATCTGATGAAACTTGAAGTAAATATAAGTGTTCACAAAATCCTGTGAAATTTGAAGTGAATATAAGTCTTCAGAAAAGTAGATGAAATTTGAAGTGAATATAAGTCTTCAGAAAATCTGGTGAAACTTGAAATGAATATATGTCTTCAGAAAATTAGATGAAATTTGAAGTGAATATAAGTCTTAAGAAAATCCGGTTAAAATTGAAGTGAATACAAGTCTTCAGAAATCTGATGATATTTAAAGTGAATATAAGTCTTAAAATCGTGAAATTTGAAGTGAATATAAGTCTTCAAAAATCTGTGAATATAAGTCTTTAGAAAATCGATGAAATTTGAAGTGAATATAAGTCTTTAGAAAATGATGAAATTTGAAGTGAATATAAGTCTTGAAAAATTATATGAAATTTGAAGTGAATATAAGTCTAAATAAGGTGAAACTTGAAGTGAATATAAGTCTTGTGCAAAATTGAAGTGAATATAAGTCTTGAAAATGGTGAAATTTAAAGTGAATATAAGTCTTGGAAAATCATGAAATTTGAAGTGATTATAACTCTTGAATATCGGATGAAATTTGATGTGAATATAAGTCTTGAAAATATTATGAAATTTGAAGTGAATATAAGTTTGAAATTAGATGAAATTTGAAGTGAATATAAGTCTTGAAAATTAGATGAAACTTGAAGTGAACATAAGTCTTCAAATATTTAGATGAAATTTGAAGTGAATATAAGTCTTCAGAAAATTTGGTGAAACTTGAAGTGAATATAAGTCTTCAGAAAATTAGATGAAATTTGAAGTGAATATAAGTTTTCAGAAAATCTGGTGAAACTTGAAGTGAATATAAGTCTGTAGAAAACCTGGTTAAAATTGAAGTGAATACAAGTCTTCAAAAATTCTGATAAAATTTAAAGTGAATATAAGTCCTCAAAATCGATGAAATTTGAAGTGAATATAAGTCTTGTAAAATATGATGAAATTTTATGTGAATATAAGTCTTTAGAAAATCTGATGAAATATGAAGTGAAAATAAGTCTTCAGAAAACCTGATGAAATTTGAAGTGAATAAAAGTCTTCAGAAAATATTATGAAATTTGAAGTGAATATAAGTTTAAGAAAATTAGATGAAATTTGAAGTGAATATAAGTCTTGGAAAATATTATGAAATTTGAAGTGAATATAAGTCTTGGAAAATTAGATGAAATTTGAAGTGAATATAAGTCTTCAGAAAATCTGATGAAACTTGAAGTAAATATAAGTGTTCACAAAATCCTGTGAAATTTGAAGTGAATATAAGTCTTAAAAGTAGATGAAATTTGAAGTGAATATAAGTCTTCAGAAAATCTGGTGAAACTTGAAGTGAATATATGTCTTCAGAAAATTAGATGAAATTTGAAGTGAATATAAGTCTTAAGAAAATCCGGTTAAAATTGAAGTGAATACAAGTCTTCAGAAATCTGATGATATTTAAAGTGAATATAAGTCTTCAGAAAATCTGATGAAATTTGAAGTGAATATAAGTCTTCAAGAAATCTGATGTGAATATAAGTCTTTAGAAAATCTGATGAAATTTGAAGTGAATATAAGTCTTTAGAAAATCTGATGAAATTTGAAGTGAATATAAGTCTTCAGAAAATTATATGAAATTTGAAGTGAATATAAGTCTTCAGAAAATAAGGTGAAACTTGAAGTGAATATAAGTCTTCAGAAAATCTGGCAAAAATTGAAGTGAATATAAGTCTTGAAAATCGTGAAATTTAAAGTGAATATAAGTCTTGAAAATCGATGAAATTTGAAGTGATTATAACTCTTCAGAATATCTGATGAAATTTGATGTGAATATAAGTCTTCAGAAAATATTATGAAATTTGAAGTGAATATAAGTCTTCAGAAAATTAGATGAAATTTGAAGTGAATATAAGTCTTCAGAAAATTAGATGAAACGTGAAGTGAACATAAGTCTTCAAAAATTTAGATGAAATTTGAAGTGAATATAAGTCTTCAGAAAATCTGATGAAATTTGAAGTGAATATAAGTCTTCAGAAAATATGATGAAATTTGATGTGAATATAAGTCTTTAGAAAATCTGATGAAATATGAAGTGAAAATAAGTCTTCAGAAAATCTGATGAAATTTGAAGTGAATAAAAGTCTTCAGAAAATCTGATGAAATTTGAAGTGAATATAATTTTAAGAAAATTAGATGAAATTTGAAGTGAATATAAGTCTTCAGAAAATATTATGAAATTTGAAGTGAATATAAGTCTTCAGAAAATTAGATGAAATTTGAAGTGAATATAAGTCTTCGGAAAATCTGGTGAAACTTGAAGTAAATATAAGTGTTCAGAAAATCTGGTGAAATTTGAAGTGAATATAAGTCTTCAGAAAAGTAGATGAAATTTGAAGTGAATATAAGTCTTCAGAAAATTTGGTGAAACACTGAAGTGAATATATGTCTTCAGAAAATTAGATGAAATTTGAAGTGAATATAATTCTTCAGAAAATCTGGCTAAAATTGAAGTGAATACAAGTCTTCAGAAATCTGATGATATTTAAAGTGAATATAAGTCTTCAGAAAATCTAATGAAATTTGAAGTGAATACAAGTCTTCAAGAAATCTGATGTGAATATAAGTCTTTAGAAAATCTGATGAAATTTGAAGTGAATATAAGTCTTCAGAAAATCTGATGAAATTTGAAGTGAATATATAGGTCTTCAGAAAATTATATGATATATGAAGTGAATATAAGTCTTCAGAAAATAAGGTGAAACTTGAAGTGAATATAAGTCTTCAGAAAATCTGGTGAAACTTTAAGTGAATATAAGTCTGCAGAAAATCTGGTTAAAATTGAAGTGAATACAAGTCTTCAAAAATTCTGATAAAATTTAAAGTGAATATAAGTCATCAGAAAATCTGATGAAATTTAAAGTGAATATAAGTCTTCAGAAAATCTGATGAAATTTGAAGTGATTATAACTCTTCAAAATATCTGATGAAATTTGATGTGAATATAAGTCTTCAGAAATTATTATGAAATTTGGAGTGAATATAAGTCTTCAGAAAATTAGATGAAATTTGAAGTGAATATAAGTCTTCAGAAAATTAGATGAAATTTGAAGTGAATATAAGTCTTCAGAAAATTGGGTGAAACTTGAAGTGAAAATAAGTCTTCAGAAAATTAGACTAAATTTGAAGTGAATATAAGTCTTCAGAAAATTTGGTGAAACTTTAAGTGAATATAAGTCTTCAGAAAATGAGATGAAATTTGAAGTGAATATAAGTCTTCAGAAAATTAGATGAAACTTGAAGTGAACATAAGTCTTCAAAAATTTAGATGAAATTTGAAGTGAATATAAGTCTTCAGAAAATTTGGTGAAACTTGAAGTGAATATAAGTCTTCAGAAAATTAGACTAAATTTGAAGTGAATATAAGTCTTCAGAAAATCTGGTGAAACTTTAAGTGAATATAAGTCTGCAGAAAATCTGGTTAAAATTAAAGTGAATACAAGTCTTCAAAAATTCTGATAAAATTTAAAGTGAATATAATTCTTCAGAAAATCTGATGAAATTTGAAGTGAATATAAGTCTTCAGAAAATATGATGAAATTTGATGTGAATATAAGTCTTTAGAAAATCTGATGAAATATGAAGTGAAAATAAGTCTTGAAAATGAAATTTGAAGTGAATAAAGTCTTGTAAAATCTTATGAAATTTGAAGTGAATATAAGTTTTAAGAAAATTAGATGAAAAATTTGAAGTGAATATAAGTCTTCAGAAAATATTATGAAATTTGAAGTGAATATAAGTCTTCAGAAAATTAGATGAAATTTAAAGTGAATATAAGTCTTCAGAAAATCTGGTGAAACTTGAAGTAAATATAAGTGTTCGAAAATCTGTGAAATTTGAAGTGAATATAAGTCTTAAAAGTAGATGAAATTTGAAGTGAATATAAGTCTTCAAAAAATCTGTGAAACTTGAAGTGAATATATGTCTTCAGAAAATTAGATGAAATTTGAAGTGAATATAATTCTTCAGAATATCTGGTTAAAATTGAAGTGAATACAAGTCTTCAGAAATCTGATGATATTTAAAGTGAATATAAGTCTTCAGAAAATCTGATGAAATTTGAAGTGAATATAAGTCTTCAAGAAATCTGATGTGAATATAAGTCTTTAGAAAATCTGATGAAATTTGAAGTGAATATAAGTCTTCAGGAAATCTGATGAAATTTGAAGTGAATATAGCAGTCTTCAGAAAATTATATGATATTTGAAGTGAATATAAGTCTTCAGAAAATAAGGTGAAACTTGAAGTGAATATAAGTCTTCAGAAAATCTTGCAAAAATTGAAGTGAATATAAGTCTTCAGAAAATCTGATGAAATTTAAAGGGAATATAAGTCTTCAGAAAATCTGATGAAATTTGAAGTGATTATAACTCTTCAGAATATCTGATGAAATTTGATGTGAATATAAGTCTTCAGAAATTATTATGAAATTTGGAGTGAATATAAGTCTTCAAAAAATTAGATGAAATTTGAAGTGAATATAAGTCTTCAGAAAATCTGGTGAAACTTGAAGTGAATATAAGTCTTCAGAAAATTAGATGAAATTTGAAGTGAATATAAGTCTTCAGAAAATTGGGTGAAACTTGAAGTGAAAATAATCTTCAGAAAATTAGACTAAATTTGAAGTGAATATAAGTCTTCAAAAAATTTGGTGAAACTTTAAGTGAATATAAGACTTTAGAAAATTAGATGAAATTTGAAGTGAATATAAGTCTTCACAAAATTAGATGAAACTTGAAGTGAACATAAGTCTTCAAAAATTTAGATGAAATTTGAAGTGAATATAAGTCTTCAGAAAATTTGGTGAAACTTAAAGTGAATATAAGTCTTCAGAAAATTAGACTAAATTTGAAGTGAATATAAGTCTTCAGAAAATCTGGTGAAACTTTAAGTGAATATAAGTCTGCAGAAAATCTGGTTAAAATTAAAGTGAATACAAGTCTTCAAAAATTATAATAAAATTTAAAGTGAATATAAGTCTTCAGAAAATCTGATGAAATTTGAAGTGAATATAAGTCTTCAGAAAATATGATGAAATTTGATGTGAATATAAGTCTTTAGAAAATCTGATGAAATATGAAGTGAAAATATGTCTTCAGAAAACCTGATGAAATTTGAAGTGAATAAAAGTCTTCAGAAAATCTGATGAAATTTGAAGTGAATATAAGTTTTAAGAAAATTAGATGAAATATGAAGTGAATATAAGTCTTCAGAAAATATTATGAAATTTGAAGTGAATATAAGTCTTCAGAAAATTAGATGAAATTTGAAGTGAATATCAGTCTTCAGAAAATCTGGTGAAACTTGAAGTAAAAATAAGTGTTCAGAAAATCTGGTGAAATTTGAAGTGAATATAAGTCTTTAGAAAAGTAGATGAAATTTGAAGTGAATATAAGTCTTCGGAAAATCTGGTGAAACTTGAAGTGAATATATGTCTTCAGAAAATCAGATGAAATTTGAAGTGAATATAAGTCTTCAGAAAATCTGATGAAATTTGAAGTGAATATAAGTCTTCAAGAAATCTGATGTGAATGTAAGTCTTTAGAAAATCTGATGAAATTTGAAGTGAATATAAGTCTTCAGAAAATCTGATGAAATTTGAAGTGAATATAAGTCTTCAGAAAATATGATGAAATTTGATGTGAATATAAGTCTTTAGAAAATCTAATGAAATATGAAGTGAAAATAAGTCTTCAGAAAATCTGGTGAAATTTGAAGTGAATAAAAGTCTTCAGAAAATCTGATGAAATTTGAAGTGAATATAAGTTTTAAGAAAATTAGATGAAATTTGAAATGAATATAAGTCTTCAGAAAATATTATGAAATTTGAAGTGAATATAAGTCTTCAGAAAATTAGATGAAATTTGAAGTGAATATAAGTCTTCAGAAAATCTGGTGAAACTTGAAGTAAATATAAGTGTTCAGAAAATCTGGTGAAATTTGAAGTGAATATAAGTCTTCAGAAAAGTAGATGAAATTTGAAGTGAATATAAGTCTTCAGAAAATCTGGTGAAACTTGAAGTGAATATATGTCTTCAGAAAATTAGATGAAATTTGAAGTGAATATAAGTTTTCAGAAAATCTGGTTAAAATTGAAGTGAATACAAGTCTTCAGAAATCTGATGATATTTAAAGTGAATATAAGTCTTCAGAAAATCTGATGAAATTTGAAGTGAATATAAGTCTTCAAGAAATCTGATGTGAATATAAGTCTTTAGAAAATCTGATGAAATTTGAAGTGAATATAAGTCCTCAGAAAATCTGATGAAATTTGAAGTGAATATAAGTCTTCAGAAAATTATATGAAATTTGAAGTGAATATAAGTCTTCAGAAAATAAGGTGAAACTTGAAGTGAATATAAGTCTTCAGAAAATCTGGCAAAAATTGAAGTGAATATAAGTCTTCAGAAAATCTGATGAAATTTAAAGTGAATATAAGTCTTCAGAAAATCTGATGAAATTTGAAGTGATTATAAATCTTCAGAATATCTGATGAAATTTGATGTGAATATAAGTCTTCAGAAATTATTATGAAATTTGAAGTGAATATAAGTCTTCAGAAAATTAGATGAAATTTGAAGTGAATATAAGTCTTCAGAAAATCTGGTGAAACTTGAAGTGAATATAAGTCTTCAGAAAATTAGATGAAATTTGAAGTGAATATATGTCTTCAGAAAATTGGGTGAAACTTGAAGTGAAAATAAGTCTTCAGAAAATTAGACTAAATTTGAAGTGAATATAAGTCTTCAGAAAATTTGGTGAAACTTTAAGTGAATATAAGTCTTCAGAAAATTAGATGAAATTTGAAGTGAATATAAGTCTTAAGAAAATTACCTGAAACTTGAAGTGAACATAAGTCTTCAAAAATTTAAATGAAATTTGAAGTGAATATAAGTCTTCAGAAAATTTGGTGAAACTTGAAGTGAATATAAGTCTTCAGAAAATTAGATGAAATTTGAAGTGAATATAAGTCTTCAGAAAATCTGGTGAAACTTGAAGTGAATATAAGTCTTCAGAAAATCTGGTTAAAATTGAAGTGAATACAAGTCTTCAGAAAATCTGATAAAATTTAAAGTGAATATAAGTCTTCAGAAAATCTGATGAAATTTGAAGTGAATATAAGTCTTCAGAAAATATGATGAAATTTGATGTGAATATAAGTCTTTAGAAAATCTGATGAAATATGAAGTGAAAATAAGTCTTCAGAAAATCTGATGAAATTTGAAGTGAATATAAGTCTTCAGAAAATCTGATGAAATTTGAAGTGAATATAAGTTTTAAGAAAATTAGATGAAATTTGAAGTGAATATAAGTCTTCAGAAAATATTTTGAAATTTGAAGTGAATATAAGTCTTCAGAAAATTAGATGAAATTTGAAGTGAATATAAGTATTCAGAAAATCTGGTGAAACTTGAAGTAAATATAAGTGTTCAGAAAATCTGGTGAAATTTGAAGTGAATATAAGTCTTTAGAAAATTAGATGAAATTTGAAGTGAATATAAGTCTTCAGAAAATCTGGTGAAACTTGAAGTGAATATATGTCTTCAGAAAATTAGATGAAATTTGAAGTGAATATAAGTCTTCAGAAAATCTGGTTAAAGTGAATACAAGTCTTCAGAAATCTGATGATATTTAAAGTGAATATAAGTCTTCAGAAAATCTGATGAAATTTGAAGTGAATATAAGTCTTCAAGAAATCTGATGTGAATGTAAGTCTTTAGAAAATCTGATGAAATTTGAAGTGAATATAAGTCTTCAGAAAATCTGATGAAATTTGAAGTGAATATAAGTCTTCAGAAAATTATATGAAATTTGAAGTGAATATAAGTCTTCAGAAAATAAGGTGAAACTTGAAGTGAATATAAGTCTTCAGAAAATCTGGCAAAAATTGAAGTGAATATAAGTCTTCAGAAAATCTGATGAAATTTAAAGTGAATATAAGTCTTCAGAAAATCTGATGAAATTTGAAGTGATTATAACTCTTCAAAATATCTGATGAAATTTGATGTGAATATAAGTCTTCAGAAAATATTATGAAATTTGAAGTGAATATATGTCTTCAGAAAATTAGATGAAATTTTAAGTGAATATAAGTCTTCAGAAAAATTTAGATGAAACTTGAAGTGAACATAAGTCTTCAAAAATTTAGATGAAATTTGAAGTGAATATAAGTTTTAAGAAAATTAGATGAAATTTGAAGTGAATATAAGTCTTCAGAAAATTTGGTGAAACTTGAAGTGAATATAAGTCTTCAGAAAATTAGATGAAATTTGAAGTGAATATAAGTTTTCAGAAAATCTTGTCAAACTTGAAGTGAATATAAGTCTGCAGAAAATCTGGTTAAAATTCACTTGCGAAACTTCGACGTATACACATGACTTCAACGAAGTCTCCTATTATAATAATTCCCAAATTATGTAAAAAGTAATCACCATCCTCGCATCGTCGCAACGATCAATACACCGTTTCTTACCCGAAACACCTTTTATCACTTTCAATCTTTTAAATTGGTAATCCAAACCAAAACACTCTCTCAAGAACTCAACCCATCAACGTCGTCTCATACTACTGAAATTACAAAACAGGTTGAGCTTAGAACCATGACTTAAGTGTTATGGAATCCAATTTGAACACCCTCACGACCGACTTCATTCACCAATAGAACAATCTCTTTATAACACCTCAACCATCTTAAAGTATCCGTGGTTACCAAACCATCACCGAATTCTTTACCGTCAAGACTTATCTTAGTCGTAATATAATAATCCACCACAACTATTAGTACCTAACAAAATCCATATGTTAGTAGTGAACAAATCCTTAAACCTTCTGGACTTAATCTCAACAATTGTTCCAAAACAAACATGCAACCTTCTTCAACATAATAAATCCCAATCCGATATTCCTGGGTTATCCGTGACAGCAACGTACTAAGCTCAACAACAGACGAAGTCTCTATATAGATTGCACCCAAACTTGAATTGTCTTCAACAATTCCCATCTCCTCGTCGTTAACATCTGCACCTTTTTAAATATAAAATGAGCACAACCGCATCAATACTCTAACTCACGCGTCCGACAATTTTTCCTTATGAAAATCAAATCGTTCCAAGGTAGCAATACACTTTTCCAACTCTATGTCGAAATACATCTTAAGTCCAAAATGGATATCACAATACGCCGCACAAGGTTCTTCAGTACAAAACAAAACCAAAATCAAAGCATTCGCTAAACTTCCCATTGGTTCAAACAAATTCGCTTCCCATTGCGAAGTCCCAATAGCGACTCAACCATCTCGAGTCAAAATACTCACGATCAATACCAAGTTGTAAAAAGATTTTCCATCAAACTCACAAAACTAACCATCCAAAACAAAGGAACTTCTAAACTCTGAAATAACCCCTTGAAGTCTTCTACAAGATGCAAAATAAATCCTCGCGGAACTGTCCAAAATATCACCATCTAAGTTGCTTACTTAAGGCACTCTCGTCCAACTGTTCAAATTTCTATCTTTAGAATACTCGACATGCACTGGTCTAACTTCGCTACTGATAACGCAACACTCAGATGCTTTCCACAATTCCTTGACTTGATGTGAACCAATTAATATCCATGAACACGAAATAACACTTACAGTTACCCATGAGAGTACTGTCCGAACATCCCAAAATCATACCTGACGCATTAGTCACACTAATGCCATCAGCAATTACTCATCATGACCATACACCATCTTGAAAAGCATTGTCTAAACATCTCCAGTTCCCACACTAACCCGTAGGCAGCCAGACTTCGCATCGATCTCACTAAACGCAAAAATTCCAAACAACTGATTCGTCCAAATATAAATCCTCGGAAGTAGACACTTGTCCCCAACATCCACTTCGTTCCTTGACTACAAACAACGCGCCAACTCGAGTAACCTTTTCTCTCCCCGAACAACACTACGGTAGCACTCCACGGAGACCTGCTCGAATAAACAAACTCTGCTCAAACCAATCCTCAAGTTGACTCTTTAACTCTAATCCATAAGCAAACATCCCTTAAGGATACTTCGAATCTTAACTAATTCCAGAACTAAATCTATCAAAACTTCACTTCGCACTACTGCGGCAATCCCCTCACATCTTCATAACAGGCTTCGGAAGAATCACAACAAGAAGCTCGCTTGCCAAAATCTTGCTTCTCCCCAAAATCCAAATTCGCTCACAACTCAAGTAACCATGCACTACCTTGTGCCAACACATCTGCTTCATACACTATTAAGTTAGCAAGACAAGTCTATCCCAACCAACACAATTCCCGACTACTATCAACAAGAGATTAAGGATGATCAGTGTGACACCCCGATTTAATTAAAATATTAAATAAGTGGGAGTTTAATTATTTATTTAATTAAAGTCTTAAGTATTTATAATAATGGATTAATTGGATTAATTAAAGAGAAGAAGAGATGGAGGTGTGAGGTGTAATTAGGGGTGTGAGGAGTAAATTACTCTACTCTTTCTAATTACCATTTATTTTATTTTATTGGAATAAATAAAGGAACATTAAAAGGAATATAAAAAGGAAAAGAAAGAAAAATAGGTTTTTTTTTGGAGAAAAAGCTATTATACGTAGAATTGGAGAAGAGAAGAGAAGAGAAGAGAGGAAAAGCTGACGCCGAGAGAAATCGAAGATCATCGCGAGGTAAGGGGTGATTTCGTTCGATTAATATGTTTTATGGGTTTTGGGAATCAAATGGATAATTGGGTATGTTAGGAAGTTTGAATTTTGATGATTATAAGTTATAGAATAAAACCCTATTTTGTGTCGGTGTTTGGAATTAGGATCGTTGGTATGTCAAATGGATAGTATGGATGAATGAGTAAACTATGTTGTTTGATGTTATAATGGTGTGAAATGATCATAATTTGGTGTTCCTAATGTCACAAAATGTATTTGAAAGTTTAGAAATGATAAAGGATGCATAATCTTTGTCAAAAGTAGCGAAATCTTTGTTATAGGTCGTGGGAACCGGTTCCCTGTGGGGAGGAACCGAGTTCCCGGTGTTAAATTGGCCAAAATTGGGATTTTTAACTTCAGGAACCGGTTCCTGTATAGGTAGGAACCGGGTTCCCATACAAAAACCAGGGAGCGAGATTTTCAAAATACTCAAAACTTCAAAAACTCATATTTTCCAAACCGTAACTCCGATTTGAGTGCCGTTTTCGGCGTTATTTCTTAAATTTAAAATACTACCTTTTGAAAAGAGAAAAATGTTATTTTGCTAAAATTATTTTAAAAATAGTCGAGCTTCCGATTTTGAAAAGTATGGATTAATTAAGGATAATGGGAAGTTAATATGAATGGCCTGAGTTATCGGTCGAGGACTAATGTTTACAATGTTGTGTTGATTATTCATTGTGATTGAATGTGATACATTGGTGATTGGCAATAAGTGAATTATGTTGAGATCGTAATCTATGAATTGGTTTAGATTGTTTGACAAGTTGAATGGAGATTGACGTTCATGTGATGTTTCTTTCCCTTGTGGTTATTCATGATTGTATTGGTATCATGTGTTATTGTTATTATATCTTGGTGATAGTCTTCTTGATTGAAGAGTAAGCGTTTGGCATGTTTATGCTTTGTGATAATCTAATTTATGATTATGTTGTTATCATGTGATAGATTGGTATTGGTATTTATGTGGAATTATGTTGTTACCATATTCGTTGAATTGATGTGCATGCTTTTATGATGCATGCATGAGCATTTGTTAAATTGGTTCATTCCCATTGTGCGGGCGAATGGCGAGCCAATAGACTTACAGTGCGAGGTAGTGAGGCTAGATTCTTGACCGGTGGTTATGGGCGAATCATGGATTGGATTCTTGACTCGGTGTTCGGCGAATCATGGATTACTGCTTTCCACGAGTAAACGGAGCGGTGGGTGAACTCGGTTCACGTTTTGGTACCACATGCATAGAGTCGCATTGCATATGGGATTGTAACATGCTAGGATGGTTTCGGTGTTGCAATTTCCATTGTTTGTTGTATACATGTTCATGGTGTGAGCCTTGTGAATTGATTATGACTTTATGTTTGACTAATGGATTAATGTATCCAATTATTCGTTGTATCTAAGCGATAATACATATTATATTGAATTGAAATCTCACCCTTACTTTAACATTTCAGATCCAGTGATTAGCCGCTTGGAGTTGGTGAGGATAGCTCTAGATTCGAGTTTAGTTAATCTAGTCCGCGTGTCGATGTCGTGCTCGTAGATGTAACTGGGGGAAAACGATTGTTTGGAATCCTTTAAGGGATAACTTGAATAGTTTTGAATTATGTTGATTTATTATCCTGGAATAACTGTTGGATGATGTATTCAGGATCTTGGTTATGTTTTCATTTCCGCTGTTAAACATGACATTGAGTATGATTTATTTAATGAATATTCTCCAGTGAAAGCATGACGCTGTTTTGGTTAAATTTTTATGATTTAAATTGTGATGCCTCTTAATTATGGATAAACTCTGATTATTTAATTCTATAAAACGCGGGTAATTAGAAGGGGTGTTACAATAGTGGTATCAGAGCATAGTCGGTCGTTGTGACCAGTGTCTTAATGTCATTATTCCTTTGTACGCGACAAGTGTGTGCAACACTGTCGGTACTTGTTGCTTTTCTGATTGATTATTGCAGGAGTAGTGTGAACCTAAGTGGGGGAGGAGAGATGCTTCCCGGATATGTTCCAATTGTAAGTCATTGGTACGAGTTACTGCTTGAAAAGACAGTGCAAGTATGGTTAGAGCTGTTGGAATCGTTTGGACCATGAGTCATAGTTGGAAGTGCAAAAAGGTGAGTACGATTCTGAGAACAGAAAGTGTTGGTAATGATGGTTTATACTCTAGTATGATTATCGGATGTCTATTGACAAATTGAGGACTTGATCACCCTTAATCTCTTGTTGATAGTAGACGAAATCGTATTGGATGGTATATAATTGTCTTACTACCTAATTGGGACATAAAGTAATGAATATGAATGAAGTGTGGTAGAAGCTTGTGAACCATATGAGTGGACGAAGACTCTAATAAGAATAATGAATTTAGATGGATGGTTAGAGTTGCGTAGATATTAATGATGGTGCTGTGGTATTTATGTTGTATTCTTCGACGGAAGTGAAAGGAAAATATAAGAGCGATGAATTACCGGTAGTGAAGAATTGTCTGGAGATTGTTCCGAGTAAGTTGGATTGCCAGTGGTGGATGAATTCCTGAGGTGTTTCTAGAAGACGTCGGTGAATTGCCGCCTGAGAGAGAGGAGGAATTACTATAGATTTAATTCCTGGAACTAGTCTGGTGTCGATGGCGTCGTATCGCAAGTCGGCATCTGAGTTGTCTGAGTTGAAGAAACGGTTGGAAGAGTTAGGTGTGAATTCTAATGTTCCCTGAGAATAATAGCGACTCATCGTTTGAGCAAGATGTTGAATTATCTTGAGGCTACCCTTGGGTTGAATGTTTGAAGTAAACCAAGTGATTATGAATCGTTTTGATGAGTCGATGCATATTCTTGGCCTAGAAGATATTTGGTAATTAAGAAGGATGACTCTTAGGAGATGAAGCTGGTGTGATTGGAATGTTGCAATGCTTCCGGTTGATCGTGAAGTTGTCAGTGTGAGTGACCTCTTTGTGTTCTTGAAAAGATTAATTGTGTCAGTGTCAATGGTTGATATAAAGTATGCAATGATGTGAATTGGTTATTGGAATCGTAACTTAACGCAATTAATCATGGTGAATGATGTGTGTTGCGGTATGTTGAAGTTAGAATCTCAAATTTTGCATTCTATGATGTCTTGGGATTTTTCACTCTCACAAGGTGAGAAATCGATTACCTATCATAGGGAATTGATTTCTGGTGACATTATTTTTCGAAACTTGTAAAATCCATAATTGGAGTTTTAGATGTCTGATTTGAGTTTCGTTTGAAGTGTTGGAAAGATAATGTGATGAACATTGTTTTAAAAATGGTTCCAGCACCTGTAAGTAATTTATTTATCGTGTAATGATGATTGAGGAGAGTCGGAGTCGTTGTTAATGTCGTTCTGGGTACAAAACTTATTTCTATGACACCGTACAAGACGTCAACTTTAGATATAGAAAATTGGAGAAGCTATTGGAAGGTGCTCAGAGAAATAGATTTGTAAAACCAAGTGTATATTGTTTTGGGATTCTGAGTGTGAGGAAGGATTCCAAGAGTGGAAGAGGAGGTTGACTAGTGCTCCGATTTTAATTTTTGCCGAATCCGGAAGAGTCCCTTGTTATGTATTATGCGTCATTGACGGGTTAGGGTGGTGTGTTGATGAAGGATAAGCAAGTGGTGGATTATGCTTCGAGACAATTGAAAGTGCATGAAAGGAATCATCCGACCCATGATTTGAATTTGGTAGCCGGTGTATTTGTTTTGAAGTTATGAAGGTATTATCTGTATGGTTCACGGTTTGAAGTGTTCGAGAATCATAAGAGCACAAGTATCTCTTTAATCGAAAGAGTTGAACAGGAGGCGGAGAAGATGGTTAGAATTTCTCAAGGATTATGATTTTGGTTTGAATTACCATCCCGTAAGGCAAACGTCATGGCGAATCGTTGAGCAGGAAATCCTTGCATATGTCGATGTTAATGGTTCGTGAATTAGAATTGGTGGAACAATTCAGAGACTTGAGTTTGGTTTGTGAAACTACTCAGAATAGTGTGAAGTTGGGCATGTTGAAGCTGACTAGTGGTATTTTGGAAGGGATTCGAAATGGATAGAAGTCGATGTTGGTTTAGTGGACAAGACATTGATTAACCAAGGTCAAGCAGGTGAATTTCGAATTGACGAGAATGGTGTTATGAGATTTGGTGAAAGAGTGTGTGTTCCGGATGTTGCTGAGATCAGAAAGAGTATCTTAGAAGAAGGACATCATAGTGGATTGAGTATTCATCCTGGTGCTACTAAGATGTATCATGATTTGAAGAAATTATTTTGGTGGCCTGGAATGAAAAAGGAAATTGCCGAGTTTGTGTACGCATGTTTGGTGTGTCAGAAATCGAAGATTGAACATCAGAGGCCGTCGGGATTGGTGGAACCGTTGTTTGTTCCGGAATGGAAATGGGATGACATTTCTATGGATTTCGTGACTGGTTGCTGAGGACAACTAAGAACTGTGATTCTATTTGGGTTATAGTCGACCGATTGACGAAGTCTGCCCACTTTATTCTGATAAGAATGGATTATCCGATGGAGAGGTTGGCAGAATTGTATGTTGAGAAGATTGTAATTTTGCATGGTATTCCGTCTAGCATTGTGTCGGATAGAGATCCGAGGTTTACTTCTAAGTTCTGGACAGGATTGCAGGAAGCTCTGGGTACTAAGTTATGATTGAGTTCTGCATATCATCCACAGACAGATGGTCAGACGGAGAGGACGATTCAGTCGTTAGAAGATTTGTTGAGAAATTGTGTGTTAGAGAAAGGTGGAGCTTGGGATAGCTACTTACCGTTGATAGAGTTTACCTACAACAATAGTTTTCATTCGAGCATCGGTATGGCTCTGTTTGAGGCATTGTATGGTAGGAGATGTCGGACACCGTTGTGTTGGTACGAATCTGGAGAAAGTGTTGTGATTGGACCGGAGATTGTTCAACAAACTTCAGAAAGGATTAAGATGATTCAGGAGGAGTTGAGAACTTCTCAGAGTCGTCAGAAAAGTTATCATGATAAGAGAAGGAAAGATCTCGAGTTTAATGAAGGAGACCATGTGTTCATGAGAGTTACTCCGATGACGGGTATTGGTCGAGCCTTGAAGTCAAAGAAGTTGACTCCGCGCTTTATTGGTCCGTTTCAGATTACCAAGCGAGTTGGGAAGGTTGCTTATCAGATTGCTTTACCGTCGTCACTTGCGAATTTGCATGATGTTTTCCATGTGCCTCAGTTGAGGAGGTACATTCGGTCCGTCTCATGAGATTCAAGTGGATGATGTTCAGGTACGGGATAATTTGATAGTTGAAGCAGTACCTGCGCGAATTGAGGATCGGAAAGTGAAGCAATTGCGAGGTAAAGAGATAGCACTGGTACGAGTAGCTTGGGGAGGACCAGCTGAAGGAAATGTCACTTGGGAACTGGAGAGTCAGATGAAGGACTCGTATCCCGAACTGTTCGTCTAAGGTATGTTTTCGAGGACGAAAACTCTTTTAGTGGGGGAGAGTTGTGACACCCCGATTTAATTAAAATATTAAATAAGTGGGAGTTTAATTATTTATTTAATTAAAGTCTTAAGTATTTATAATAATGGATTAATTGGATTAATTAAAGAGAAGAAGAGATGGAGGTGTGAGGTGTAATTAGGGGTGTGAGGAGTAAATTACTCTACTCTTTCTAATTACCATTTATTTTATTTTATTGGAATAAATAAAGGAACATTAAAAGGAATATAAAAAGGAAAAGAAAGAAAAATAGGTTTTTTTGGAAAAAGCTATTATCGTAGAATGGAGAAGAGAAGAGAGAGAAGAGAGGAAAAGAGAGAGAAATCGAAGATCATCATGAGGTAAGGGTGATTTCGTTCGGTTAATATGTTTTATGGGTTTTGGGAATCAAATGGATAATTGGGTATGTTAGGAAGTTTGAATTTTGATGATTATAAGTTATAGAATAAAACCCTATTTTGTGTCGGTGTTTGGAATTAGGATCGTTGGTATGTCAAATGGATAGTATGGATGAATGAGTAAACTATGTTGTTTGATGTTATAATGGTGTGAAATGATCATAATTTGGTGTTCCTAATGTCACAAAATGTATTTGAAAGTTTAGAAATGATAAAGGATGCATAATCTTTGTCAAAAGTAGCGAAATGTTGTTATAGGTCGTGAACCGGTTCCTGGGGAGGAACCGAGTTCCTGTTAAATTGGCCAAAATTGGGATTTTAACTTAGAACCGGTTCTGTATAGGTAGGAACCGGTTTCCATACAAAACCAGGGGCGAGATTTTCAAAATACTCAAAACTTCAAAACTCATATTTTCCAAACCGTAACTCGATTTGAGTGCCGTTTTGCGTTATTTCTTAAATTTAAAATACTACCTTTTGAAAAGAGAAAATGTTATTTTGCTAAAATTATTTTAAAAATAGTCGAGCTTCGATTTTGAAAAGTATGGATTAATTAAGGATAATGGGAAGTTAATATGAATGGCACGAGTTATCGATCGAGGACTAATGTTTACAATGTTGTGTTGATTATTCATTGTGATTGAATGTGATACATTGGTGATTGGCAATAAGTGAATTATGTTGAGATCGTAATCTATGAATTGGTTTAGATTGTTTGACAAGTTGAATGGAGATTGACGTTCATGTGATGTTTCTTTCCCTTGTGGTTATTCATGATTGTATTGGTATCATGTGTTATTGCTATTATATACCGGTGATAGTCTTACTGATTGAAGAGTAAGCGTTTGGCATGTTTATGCTTTGTGATAATCTAATTTATGATTATGTTGTTATCATGTGATAGATTGGTATTGGTATTTATGTGGAATTATGTTGTTACCATATTCCGTTGAATTGATGTGCATGCTTTTATGATGCATGCATGAGCATTTGTTAAATTGGTTCATTCCCATTGTGCGGAAATGGCGAGCCAATAGACTTACAGTGCGGTAGTGAGGCTAGATTCTTGACCCGTGGTTATGGGCGAATCATGGATTGGATTCTTGACTCGGTGTTCGGGCGAATCATGGATTACTTTCTTTCCACGAGTAAGCGGGCGTGGGTGAACTCGGTTCACGTTTTGGTACCACATGCATAGAGTCGCATTGCATATGGGATTGTAACATGCTAGGATGGTTTCCGTGTTGCAATTTCCATTGTTTGTTGTATACATGTTCATGGTGTGAGCGCCTTGTGAATTGATTATGACTTTATGTTTGACTAATGGATTAATGTATCCAATTATTCATTGTATCTAAGAGCGTATAATACATATTATATTGAATTGAAATCTCACCCTTACTTTAACATTTCGGATCCGTGATTAGCCGCTTGGAGTTGGTGAGGATAGCTCTAGATTCGAGTTTAGTTAATCTAGTCCGCGTGTCGTTCGTGCTCGGTAGATGTAACACGGGAAAACGATTGTTTGGAATCCTTTAAGGGATAACTTGAATAGTTTTGAATTATGTTGATTTATTATCCGGAATAATGTTGGATGATGTATTCGGGATCTTGGTTATGTTTTCATTTCATTTGTTAAACATGACGTTGAGTATGATTTATTTAATGAATATTCTCCGATGAAAGCATGACTTTTTGGTTAAATTTTATGATTTAAATTGTGATGCCTCTTAATTATGGATAAACTCGATTATTTAATTCTATAAAGCGGGTAATTAGAAGGGTGTTAAAATCGGTCCTCAATTTGTCAATAGGCGATCGTCATGATGGTGACATAAACCATCTCTACCAACTACAACACATCTACAAACTTACACTTCAAGTTACGAGCGTAACACGCTTAAGGCTCCAACTCCACCACAAGCGCCGCCAAGTAAAACTTCTCCCCACTTGTTTCAAACTCATTTCTGAGATAAACAATTTGAAACAAACAAGTACCGACAAGATTTCACACACGGCATACAACAGATTAAACACACTAATAACTTGGTCGAACCGACACGCTCTGATACCACTAATGTAACACCCCAATTCTACCCAAAGTTTAATATGCAAAAATCAGAGTAATTTCAAAATTTCATAAATTAAATACTGAGGCGTTACACCATCAAAAACAACTCACTTTAAAACGGTTTATTTTAAAGTATAAATTTCGGATACATAGCATCACAGGAAAACATAAATTGATTCATAGAAATCAAAACATCTCCTTTATTAAACTTCCTCATCAAAATCATGTTTTTATGAATCATGGTTCTTATTCACAAAAGGAATAATAATAAAACAACAACAACAAGACGACATAAATATTCCCCCCCGAGTGCTACGTATCAGAGCGACGCCGACTCGACTAACAGCAGCTATAGACTCCGTCTTCAAAACCTGCACGTTACCAATATATAGGTAACGGCGAAACAAGTAAAGGGTGAGATACTCCAAAACATATAATTAAGGCATGATAAGTTATATATATATATAGTGTCGGAATTATAAAGGGGTATAGATTAATAAATGTAATTCCAACACATAATCAAAACTCACTTACTTTACTAGTCATCCTATTGTGTATAATCTACACTTTATCACCATAACCTCATCGGCATAAACGTCACAACAAACATAAACTTCCATCACCACGAAATTGCCACGAGCTAATACATCACTAATTAACACGGCAGTCTTAAACAACAACATCAACCAACAACATTTAAATAATGCTAATAATATAAGCAACACAACAAATCATCACAAATTGGCTAAAGCCCATCTTCTCTTTTGGCATAAAGCCCATCTTCGCTTTTGGCATAAAGCCCATCATCACGACATCATCACAAACGTCATCATAAACATCATCATATCATATATCATCGCAATTTAATATCATCCATCAATCAACAAAAACCCAACGCCAAACAACTCAACCATAAACATAACCGACTCCATGAGACACGACTATGTTATGCATGTGGTACCCATCGCTTTGTCCGTAATTAGGGACACTTGGCATAAAGCCGATCTTCGCTCGGCATAAAAGCCATCATCGCTTGGCATAAAAGCCCTCTTCGCTTATGAAATGTATGTGACTCGACAATAAAACAACACAACACAAAAACATCATCATCGCTCATCCAAATTGGCATGAAGCCCACATCGCCATAATTTATCCAAAACAAGATAAATATATCATCGCATCATAATTGCATTATGCAAACATCACTAATAAATTCGTCAAAAGTCATACATTCACAAATCGAAAGCATTTATTATCAACATCAATTTAATCATCACATCATCATGTACAAAACATATATCATCGCATTGCATATCAACAGTATTCATTAATAAATACACCGTCGCAAAACTTATGTTTATTCACACCGCATCATTATCAATTAATTCACTAAATTCCGAAAACGGAAAAATAGTCAAACACCTATAATCGTCGCGAAAGCCATTCCTAAAAACCGGCGTTAATCATAATCGTCAACGTCGAAATCGAATTGTCCATACGTGCCTTAAATCCACTAAAACACAATCCGGTTCAATTTATCGTAAATTGGCCTATTTCGGGTCGCTTCGTAAAAACTCGTAATTTCTAAAAACTAACTTCACCACTACGTTCTACCCGTCGAACTTAGCTAGCACGTCAATTTTCGTTGAATTCGGAGCAACTTGCTCCGTCGCCGAATTTACCAGAATCAGAAAATCAGAACATAATCGGGTTCCAAATTAAATCGGCTATCTTATCCCCTAATTATATTTTATGGCTACCAAATACTACTAGGTGGAATTTGGATTATAGAATAAAACAGAATGCATTTCAAAAGAATTATGCAGGAAAGTTTTGACAAAAGCAGGAAAAATAGCAAATTCCTACACATAAGGGGACGCACGTCCCCATTGTTCTAAGGTCATGGAGGCAAATGCCAAATATGGACTATGGTCCCTTTTACTAGCGATATAAATAGGAAGACCATTACTGAATGAATCATGAATATATTCTCTTCTTTTCTTTGTATAAATTAATGAAGCTTCGAGGATAAAGAGTTGAATAGTATAAAAACGTGACACAACATTGTAATTGCGGTGCTGTCTTTTAACGTTTTTGGTTCACATTTGTAGGTGCCTCTTTATAGTACTATGTTCATAAATTTTACTAAATAGTTAACTTGATTTGCTAACATATATAGTAGTATCATGCTTATGCCTCATTGCATTTTATTTTTTTAGTTTCATGTATTTTCTGGTTTTGCATACTTGCTGTTTTATGTTTTTCTTTTCTATTTCTATCTCTATTTTCCATTACATAATATATCATACTATTAGCAACAACACTCATATATTTTCTACACCAAATTCAAATCTCCTAAACACTTCAACAATTACTCAACAAAACTTTATAAACTATCTATCAATTTTTCTTCAACCCAAACTAAATCTACCAAACCCTAACAATGTGAAATGGAAATCAAACCATCAACACCTAACTCAAAACCTCAACACACCAATTTTCATCACAAATTCACAATATATGTATCAAACCCTAACTATAGGAAGTGGAAAATCAAACCCCTTACCTCACAAGTTTGGATGATCCATGAAGCTTCTACAAAGCTCAACCCCAAGCTTCCTCTCTTGCTCTCTTGCTCTTCTTCTTCCTCTTCTTTCCAAAACCCTCTCTTTTCCTCTATGTTTCTATTCTAGGCTTCTATTCCAAATGAGAAGAAAATGAGGAAAATGTGGTTTTATAACTATGTTTCCTTACTAGCTCCCAAGTTCTATGTTTGGTGTTGGTGTTTAGAATGGAAGGAAAACAAGGGAAGTATTTCTATGGATGGAAAGAAAATGAGGAAATTGGTTTTATAATAACCTTACTAATAAATTAAGGTGTAAACCCAATCCTTCCCAATTAATCCTCACACTCCTAATTAATTAATATAATTAATCCAATCAATTAAAATAATTCCAGGGAATTAAATATCGGATCCGAATAATATTTTACCGAACCGAACGGAATAAAACCCGGACCGAACACAACGTCGCCAGATAAATTAATAGATATATTAATTAATATAAATATTCTCGTCGCAAGATAAATATTGATCGGTAATGCGAAAATATTAATATAATATAATATTAATAAAAACAGGGCGTTACAACGGTCTTGCCGGAAAAGAGTTGATTGTTGTTATCAGCCATCTCGTCAAGAATTTCGAGAGTATCTTTGATCTTCAGATTTCGAGATGACGAATGAAGATGGGGAAGATAGTTCCCACAGACGGCGCCATTTATCTGAATAAATGATCAGAATCGGAGATGGCCGGAACGGTTGATGATCCTTCGAGCAAGTTGACGTTGAGGAGGGGGCGGTGTACCTGCAAGGCACTCTGATGCTAAAGTAAGCAATTGTTCAAGGAAGAGGGTAGAAAATATTAGGGTTTTGAGTGTAAGAAAAGTGATCATTTGCCCTCAAAGATATGAAGGTTTATATAATAATCTTAGGAAGATCATCATTGGCTGCTATATTTGGGCGGAGATATGCGGGTCCGCAAATATAGTCGTTCGAGATGACTAGGTCAAAGTCGGGCAATGGCGCCCGTAACTAACCATTGTGTCGGGCAAAGGGAGTGTCGCGGGCATAGTTCTTGTTGCAATGAGACGTCGTGTGGCATATGTCCCGAACAACTGGCAGCCCCCAATGTCGACACGGATCTCTATCGAAGGTTGTATCTCGAAGAATGTGACCTGCCTGACAGGCGTTCGGGTAGTCCAGAACATAAAGTATTTGGTAAAATTAATGATTCAACTAACTTATAAATGTAAAATAATATAAAAATATTTAATATATAATCATTTTATTTTAAATTAAAATAAATTATCGATGATAAAAAATGATTTTTTGTTAGAATAATAAGGATAAAAAAGAAAGAAAAATAATAAATTATAAATTAGAAGCTAAAATGTTATTTAAAATAATATTTAAAAAATAAATTATAAACTAACAAAATAAATTATAAACTCGTGATCGAAAAACCGTTACCAAACATGTCTAAAATTTCATATCAGTTTATAAGTTTTAAAAAAAAAATATTACCAAAAAAAGAGTAATAAAAATTAAAAAAATAAAATTCTTACCAAAAAGACTCTAATAAAAATCTATACCACTAAATTAAAAAAATTCTTTCGAACTTAGCAATGGGATACATGATATTATTGATTTACAAGATAATATTAAAAAAAGTATGACATGATGTACCTACCAGCTAAGAGAATAGGAGTATTCATATTCTTTTAATCCTATTATAAAATAATTTATAGGGAAATGTTAACCAAGTGTTTTGGTGCTTTTTTAAATGTTTAAAATAATAATATTTTAAAAAATATTTGTAATCAATGCATTAAAAATTAAAATAATTGATTTTCATAAAAAAAAAAAATTTATTTTGGTATCCTTTAACATTCTCCATCACACTATTCTAAAAATGAATAAAATTTAGAATGTGAAGTAAGCTTTGCACACTTTGCAACTATGCAGACTCGCCAGAGAAGGTGTGGCCGGTCATCGGCGCCTAAGAAGGAATCAAAGCATTTTATGAAAGCCATACTTCCCTCACCCATTCATTCCAAACAAATTGTATGTTTCTCTTTCTCTCTCTTTTATGATTCTTTCACTTGCTCAAATAATGGGTTGTCTGTTGCCAATCATCACCACAATCTGTATAACTTGTTTTCAAGTTTTATGCATGCATGCATGTATGCATGTTGATCACTCTAAGGTCCTCTTTACTTTGTGTCTCTACATTAAAGGATGGATTGTTTGTTTTTGTAGAGAATTCCAGATGAGTTTATAGCAAGATTTGGGAATGAACTCAACAATGTTGTAACAATTACTGTTCCCGATGGCCGTGTTTGGGAAATGGAACTCAAGAAATGCGGCAACGAAGTCTACTTTTGCGACAAATGGAAACAGTTTGCAGAATACTACTGTATAATGCATGGTTGCTACCTGTGTTTCAAATATGAAGGGAATTCAAAGTTTAGTGTTACTATATTTGATACAACTTCTGTTGAGATTTCCTATCCATTCAAAACAAACACAAATGGTTTTTCTAGTCCTAAGAAAAGTTTCAAAAGCATTTCTAAACATGCTTCTAAAAGAGCTGAGGATGCTGCCAATGAATACAGCCCACTCAACCCTTATTTTCGTTCCAAATTCACAAAGGGTCCATATATGGTGGGGATTTTATTTTTCTAGTTTTTGGTTTCAAGTAAAAAGTGTTATTTATGTTGTCACTTGAATTTGTGCAGTATGTTACTCCTAAATTTGCTAGAAAGTATCTGAAGCCAAAGGTTCCTATCAAGCTTCAAAATTCTGATGGAGATCAGTGGGAAGTTTCTTGTGTATTCTATAATTCCTACGAATCATCAGCAATGCGAATGATGAGGGGATTCATTAAATTCAGAAGGGACAACAATCTGTTAGAGGGAGACATTTGTGTGTTTGAGCTGATCAATGAGAAGCCGGTTGTGCTAAATGTCACAATGTTTCGCGGGCTGACTATGGCTATTAACAACTTCTGAATGCCCTCTACTGTGACGAAGAATGTTTTGGTATATGATAGCTTACATGAATTGAACAAACCAAATTCTGTATGCCCTTTAATGGAATGTTTTTTCTTTCTTTTTGTATAATACTAATGAAGCAATGTAGAAGATCTGAACCCCTACTAGCAGCTTGAGAAATTGTTGGGGACTAGCTAGGATGGTGTTAAAACTGTCACATTTTCCTAGCTAGGATAGTGACAATGTTTCGCGCGGTTGACTATGACGATTAACAATTTTTTTGATTTTTTCTATTCCTTTAAAATCTTCTGACCGTTGGATTAAAGGCATGACCAATGACAATATATGAAACGTTCAGGATAATCAAATTGACCACACAACATCATGTCAAATCATGATAGAAACTTTTCTAGATTTAGATTTAACCCCAAAAGAGATGAAAACTTCAAAAAGAGTCCTAATATCACTAGGAAGATCCAGCTGAAACCCTAACCACCCAAAGATCATGTACCAAACACAAAAGGAAAGTCAAGTCAATCTCCACAAAGAATACAAGAGCTAGCCTCTAGATCAAAACTAATATTTCTTTTGAACAGATTTTTTTCTAGAAGAAAATCTATCCAAAAGGAGATATCAGTAGAAGTGCACAACTTTAGAAGGAGCCCAACTATTCCAAATGAAAGGAAGAGATGGAAACTCCCTCACTAAAGGAGGATCAAAGGCATGATGGAGATTATCTAGCTCTTGGTAGGCCGACCCCACGAAAAAACCGAGAATATAGGTTCTTCTCTAATAAAGAAGGATCCCATCCACTAAAAATCTCACAAAATCCTCTCATCTTCCTACCTCACTAACAATCCCTTTTTAACTTGAGAAATAGAGTAAAGGTAGAGTCTGACATTAAGGGAAGTATTACCAAGCCAATGATCTTTTCAAAAAGAAGTCTGGAGACCATATCCCACATTCTTAACAAAACTCAACTTAAATCAATTAGAGGGTTCATCCTTTTCAAAATCAAGAAGGGATACGTCTTTCCACTATGATTAGCAAATCTGGAGTCTCAAGACCCCCGGACAAAGAGGAGACAATAGAAGCACCATAGAATCATCAAATCGAGGAACCCATAAGAAGTCCACTTCTCCACTTAGCTAAAAGGGTGATATTAACGAAATGGAGATCTCTAACCCTTAGGCCCCCATTCTTCTTAAACTTACAAACATCATACCACCTCGTCCAAGAGATCTTAGTATTCTCATTCACTCCACCCAAAAAGAAATCTTCTCTGAATATTTACGATATTTTTCCACTCCTTCACATGCATCAATCAAAAAGATAGTTTCATCATTGATATCATGTCTAATCTGTGAATGAGAATTACTTTGTTCCTAGAATAAGGGTGTGTTCCTAGAATAAGGGAAACAAATCAGAAATTATTAAATGTAATTACCTATATAACCCTGTAACCTCTATATATAGAAGAAATATTAATGAGAAAGACATGAAGCCAAGAATTATTGACATGGTATCAGTAGGTTCTCGATTCAACCAGTGCATTTTTGGTTAATTTTGGATTTATTCAACAACACCCCCATTGGGTTGCTCTTGAAATCATCTCTAGAAATCTCAGTTCTAGGTAATTGAAATCATCTCGGTAATCTCGCTTTTGAAATCATCTTGGTAGATCTCGGTTTTCGGTAATTTAAATCATCTCGCTTTGATCGTGTTCTTGTATCGGTGTCGGCAAGTATCCTGAATTGGAGTGTTGATTGGGTGTCGGCAAGTATTTTATTTATTGTTCCGTCGACAAGTATTTTTTTTGTTTCACGGTAACAAAATTGTTACTTGCAGTTGTTTGATAGTTATTCAAAAAAATATTGTTGTTACGTGGTGCAGTGTTTACCCACAGTTTAAAGGAGTGTTAATTTTGTTTGTTACCTGGAGCAACTTGAGGCTTTGTTACGTGGGGCATCTTGTGGCTTTTAATTTCTCACGTGACCTAGTATTTGTAGTTGTTTTAAATCATTGTCTTATTATGGCTTCCGAGAAAGAAGCAGATCATATTTGTGTTCGTTTTACTGGAAAGAATTATCTTGCTTGGGAATTTCAGTTTCGGATGTATGTCAAAGGGAAAGGATTATAGAGTCATTTGGAAGATGTCTCCTTGGCACCGTTAAAGACAATTGACTTAGATGCATGAGAAATAGAAGATGCTCAGAGTATCACTTGGATTCTGGGTACCATTGATCCTCACATGATTAATAATTTACGATCTTTTTCCACTGCTCAAGAAATGTGGAACTACTTGGAGCGTATCTATAACCTCGACAATGAAGCCAAATGTTTTCAGATGGAGATAGAGATTACCAACTACAAACAAGGTAATAGGTTTGTTCAAGAATATTATTATGCTTTTTTGAATTTGTGGACAGAACACTCTGCGATTATACATGTTGATGTTCCTAAGAGTTCTCTCGCAGATGTCCAAGAGGTCTACAATACTAGTAGGTGGGATCAATTTCTCATGAAGCTTCTTCCAAAATTTGAGGTTTTCAGAGGTGCTTTGCTGAATAGGAGTCTTGTTTCTTCTTTAGATACATATGTTGGTGAACTTCTTAGAGAGGAACGACGTCTTGCTACTCGAGGATCAATGTTTCATGATGTTGTCGTTTCTGAGCCTGCTATGGTTGCATATGCTGTTCAGAGTAGAGGTAAAGGTCGTGACATTCAACAGGTCCAATGTTTCTCTTGCAAACAATTTGGATATTTTTCTCGGAGTTGCAATAAGAAGTTTTGTAATTATTGCAAGCAGTGGAGACATATTATCTCTAATTTCCCTATCCGTCCTCCACGATCAACACAACGTTCTGTGCAAGCATTTCATGCCACTACAAGCTCTGCAGTTGGTCCTTCCATCACCAATCCATCTAATGGTGGTTCTCTCCAACTTGAAATAATCCAATAGATGGTACTTTCCGCTCTTTCAGCCTAAGGAATTCAGGGTAAGTCTTCGAATGTTTCTTGCCCATGGTTTCTTGATTCGGGTGCATCAAATCACATGACAACCTCTTCTAAATACTTGCACAATTTACATTTTTACCATGGTAATCATAAAATTCAAATTGCCAATGGTAATGTTCTCTCTATCACTAATGTTGGTGACCTCAACTTTGACTTTCGGGATGTGTTTGTATCACCTGGACTTGTTTCCAATTTATTATCTGTTGGTCAATTGGTTGATAACAATTGCAATGTAAATTTTTCTCATGATGGTTGTCTTGCGCAAGAACAGGTGTCGGGGAGGGTGGTTGCGAAGGGGCCTAAAGTGGGAAGATTGTTTCCACTTCAGTTTATTTCTAGTCATTTATCTCATGTTTGTAATAATGTTTTGAATTCTTATGAGGATTGGCATAGAAAATTGGGTCATCCCAACTCTGCTGTTTTGTCTCATTTATATAAAAGTGGTTTGCTGGGAAATAAAAATGTTGTTTCTAATGCCTCTCTTTCATGTTTTGTTTGCAAATTGGCTAAAAGTAAAACACTTTCTTTTCCTTCAAGTGCTTATCGGGCTTCCTCTTTCTTTGAAATGATTCATAGTGATGTATGGGGTATGTCTCCTATAGTTTCTCATGCTCGCTATAAATATTTTGTCACATTTATTGATGATTATAGTCGTTTTACTTGGATATATTTTCTTCAATCTAAATTTGAAGTGTTTTCTATGTTTAAGAAATTTCTGACATATGTTGAAACTCAATTTCATGGAAGTGTTAAAAATTTTTACTCTGATTCTGGTCATGAGTACATGTCTCGTGATTTTCAGGAATTTCTTCAACAAAAAGGCATTTTGTCTCAACGATCTTGTCTCAATACCCCCTCGACAAAATGGGATGACAGAACGCAAGAATCGTCATTTGCTTGATGTAACACGCACTTTACTTCTTCAAGCTTCTGTACCACCCCGATTTTGGGTGGAGGCTCTTTCCGCAGCTGCCTTCTTGATCAATCGTCTTCATTTCTCGGTTATTGATCTCGATTCTCTTTTTTTTCGACTTTTTAATATTCAGCCCAATTATAATGATTTACATACTTTTGGATGTGTGTGTTTTGTTCACTTACCTCTATTTGAAAGGAATAAGCTTGGAGCATATTTTGTTCAATGTGCGTTTATGGGGTATAATCACTCTTATAAGGGATTTGTGTGTTATGATGTCACTAACCATCGTTTTTGTATTTCTAGGAATGTGACATTTTTTGATAATCAGTTTATGTTTCCATGTGTTTCTCCTGTCCTGAATGATATAGTTACTCTTCCTAAGTTTTCTATTGTGCCTCAATCTATAGAACCTTATAAATCAGGTCATGTATATGTCAGAAAACACAAACAGCAGGTTCGCACACCCCTTCCCGACGCTGAACCTCCACCTGATCCTGTAACGGTTGCACCATGACGTTCTGTTCGAATATCTCGAGCGCCAGATATATATTCACCAGACAGGTATGATTTCTCACATACTTCTTTGACGAATACACTCTCTAGCATATCTATTCCTACTTGTTATTCACAGGTTGTTAAAGATGTGCGTTGGATAAAAGCAATGAATGAGGAACTTCAATCTCTTCAAGAGAATTTCACATGGGATATTGTCTCTTGTCCTCCTGGTGTCAAACCCATTGGTTGCAAATGGGTGTATTCTGTGAAATTGAATTCTGATGGGTCCCTCAACCGTTTCAAGGCTCGCTTGGTTGCCTTAGGAAATAAGCAAGAATATAGGATTGATTATGATGAAACATTTGCACTTCATCCAAAATGACATATGTTCGTACGATACTCTCTATAGCTGCTTCTAACGGGTGGGCTCTTCATCAATTAGACGTGAAAAATGTTTTTCTTCATGGTGACCTGACGGAAGATATTTATATAACTCCTCCTAAAGGTTTATTTTCTCCATCTAAGGGTGTGTGCAAGATCAAACGCTCCTTATATGGTTTGAAACAAGCTCCTAGAGCATGGTATAAAAAATTCCGCTCAACTCTACTTGGGTTCTCCTTTACTCAGAGTCAATATGATTCTTCTCTATTTATTCATAGAACACTTCTTCTGTATGTTGATGATATGATTATTACTGGTTCTGATCATGCTTCGATTCAAAGTCTTAAACAACAATTACAAGCATCGTTTCATATGAAAGATCTTGGTAATTTGCATTACTTTCTTGGTCTTGAGGTTCATTCTACATCCAAGGGCATATTCCTCCATCAACACAAGTATGCCACAAATTTAATTTCTACGACTGGTCTACAATCGACTAATCTAGTGGATACTCCTCTTGAAGTTAATATTAAATATCATCGAGATGATGGTGATCTCTTGCCTGATCCCTTATTGTATCGTCAACTCGTTGGTAGTCTTAATTACTTGACTATTACTCGCCCTGACATATCTTTTGTTGTTCAACAAGTAAGTCAATTCATGCACTCTCCTCGTCATCTTCACTTGGCAGCAGTTCGTCGCATAATTCTCTACTTGAAGGTAGCTCTCATCGTGGTTTATTCTTTCCCACTGGAATTGTTCCTAAATTGAGTGCTTATAGTGATGCCGATTGGGCAGGATGTCCTGATACTAGGCGACATGTCACTGGTTGGTGCATGTTTCTTGGCTCTTCATTGATATCATGGAAAAGTAAGAAACAAGTGAGAGTCTCTAAATCTTCTACTGAATCTGAGTATCGTGCCATGTCCGCTGCTTGGTCTGAAATAATTTGGCTTCGTGGTCTTTTGGCTGAACTTGGATTTCCTCAAACAGAGCCAACTTCACTTTATGCGGACAATACAAGTGTCATCCAAATCGTTGCGAATCCTGTTTTTCATGAACGCACCAAACATATCGAAGTTGATTGTCATTCGATCCGTGACACATATGATGACAGACTAATATCACTTCCTCATGTCAGCACTCAGTCGCAGGTTGCAGATATTATTACTATCAAATTTAGAAGAAATAATATTGTTGTTTTATTATTATGAGGTCACTGGACCTGTATATATACATGAGCTTGTAGTCTATTTTAGGGAATTGGACAGCTAGTTCTAAGGAAACAAATCCTTGTGATTATGGGATTGATCCTAAATAAATAAACCTAATAATTAGCAAGATATACATCATTACAATTCGCAAATATAAACCTTCCTAAAATACATAAAGACGAATTGTTTTGACACTCCCCTCAAATAGGTGTTTTCCATTCCCATTTGGATATAGTTCTTTCAAAGTTACTGCTTCAGCCCCTTGGTGAGTACGTGCAAGTTTATTCGAGTGGATACATATGGTGTGCAAATCATGCCACTGTCTAGTTTTTCCTTGATAAAGTGTCATCAACCTCGATATGTTTAGTTCTATCATGCTGCACCGGGTTGTGGGCTATACTAATTGCGATTTGTTGTCACAATATAACCTCATAGGTTCATCCCATCTTATCTTCAAGTCTTCCAATATAATCTTCAACCATAGAAGTTCACATATTCCTTGGGCCATTGCTCGAAATTGCCTCGATCTAGCTACTACACTGCTTTTTGCTCTTCCAAGTCACGAGGTTTCCACCAAGGAAGGTGCAGATCCGATGTTGATCTCCTATCTACCGACCCGCATAGTCCGCATCCGTATATGCTTCAAGACTTACACTCTTGTTTCGTTTGAACAAAATCCCTCTTCCTGGGGTCCCTTTCAAATACTGGACAATTCTAAGAGCAGCTTGTAAATGTGCTTCCTTTGGTTGGTGCATAAATTGGCTGACTAGACTTACAGCAAAAGCAATGTCTGGTCTAGTGTGAGATAAGTAAATAAGTCTTCCCACAAGTCTTTGATACATTTCCTTGTCCACTGCAATATCCTCCTCCGCACTTCCCAGCTTTATATTTGGATCAACTGGGGTACTTGCTGGTCTACAGGCTGTCTTACCTGTTTCTTTAAGCAAGTCAGTAATATACTTTTGTTGAGATATGAAGATTCCTTTCTTGGAATGGGCCACTTCAATTCCCAAAAAATATTTAAGTCTCCCTAATGTCTTGATCTCGAATTCCGTGGCAAGGCATTCACTTAACATTTGTTGCTCCTTTTTGTCATCCCCACTTACTATAATATCATCTACGTACACCAATAAAATTGTTACTCCCCCTGAAACTGAATGTTTGATAAATAATGTGTGATCCCCTTGGCTCTATTTGTAGCCCAGACCTAACATAACCTTGGTGAATCTTCCAAACCACGCTCTTGGGGATTGTTTCACCCATATAGAGCCTTTCTTAGCTTACAAACAGTTCAAGAAGACGTCCATTGTAACGGGCAACTCCATGTATATTTCTTCTTCAAGGTCTCCATGTAAAAAAGCATTCTTCACATTGAACTGTTGCAGGTCCCAACCATAATTTGTTGCTAATGACAATATTACTCTGACCGTGTTCATCTTAGCAACCGGGGAAAATGTTTCCAAGTAATCAATTCCATAGGTTTGAGTGAAGCCTTTGGCCACTAATCTTGCCTTGTAACGTTCAATGGTCCCATCACCATGCTTTCAGTATATACCCACTTGCATCCTCTTTTTTTTCCAATTGGTAGGGTGACAAGTTCCCATGTTCTATTCTTGCTTAACGCCTCCATTTCCACATCCATGGCTTGTTTCCATTTCATATTAGATAATGCTTGATCATGGAAGGTGTGTGTGTGGTTGAGGTTTGTGAGGAAGGTTTTATGGGTAGGTGAAATTTTTTCAAAGGATAAGAAATTTGATAGTGGGTAAAGTGGTTGTTGGGTGCATGCTCTAGTTCCTTTCTAAGGGCAATGGGTAGGTCTAGATTTTGGTCCATCGTGCTTCTAAATTTTCAAAACAAACTCATTAGAATCATTGGAATTTATAGGATTCGGAAGTGTTACCTCATGCGATGATGATGGTGGACTCTTGGACATTGCCGATTCTAGAATGGCCTTTTCTCTCCTTGAATATACCAGATTTTTCCCAAATTTTCCACCATTAGGTGCGTTCAGTGTGAGGTTCGGTAGGTCTTCTTGTTGGTTCTGTGCAGTGTAGGTCTTCTTTGTTCAGTGTAGGTGCAGTCCTGTTGTTTCAAGTGCGTGTTCTGTTGGTTCAAGTGCAGTCCTGCTGTTCTCTCGATTCAGGACAGCAATGCCATTTGTCCCAATTCGGTCCAAATATCATATTTGGAAGCATGAGAGTCTCATCTTCCTCTCTTACATTCTCCCCAAAGATGAGGCTGCCCAAAGTAGCTCTCTGTTCGTTGAAGGTGACATCTCTTGACACATAGAATTTTTTGATAGGGGTGAAAACATTTGTATCCTTTTTGTGTGGTAGAGTACCCTAAGAATACACATTTGATGCCCTAGGGTCCAATTTCCTCCTTTCGTTACTATGAACATGCACAAAGGATACACACCCAAATATTCTAGGTTGGAGTTTATTTGTAGGATCCAAGTGTGGGTAGAATGAGGATAGGACTTCCATGGGGCTTTTGAGTCTAAGATTTTAGTGGGCAACCTATTGATGAGATAGGTGGCGATGAAGACTTCCCCAAAATCTCTTAGGAACATGGTTTTGAAAAAGTAGAGCTCTAGTTTGATCTAATAGGTGCCCATTTTCCTTTCTCGCAATCCCATTCTGTTGGGTGTGTTTACACATGAGGACTCATGGATTATCCCTTCCTTTTGGCAAAAGAGTTTAGTACAAGGTTAAAATAATCCTTGGCATTATCAGACCTAATTCTTTTGATACCGACTCCAAATTGATTTTTAATCATTGAGACAAACTGAAAGAACACAGAGCTAACTTCAGATTTTTGTTTTAAAAGAAAAACCCAAGTCACCCGGGTACAATCATCTATGAAGGTTAAAAACCATTTAGCACCTGAGATATTAGGAATGTAAGCAGGACCCCATACATCAGTGTGAACAAGAAAAAATGGGCAAGGACTCATCTTATTGCTAATGGGAAAAGGTACACGCTTGTGTTTAGCAAACTCACACACATCACAGTGGAGACTCTCCACATTTAAATTTTTAAACAAGAAAGGGAAAAGCACTTTTACAACTCGAAATGAAGGGTGTCCTAGCCGACAATGGTATAGTTGAACTTTCTCTATGTTGGTCATGGTGGATTCAGATATGAGAGAGCGGCTATTGGTAGGCAGATTAGGATCCTCCATGTAGTATAGGCCATTCCATTCTCTAGCATGTCCAATCGTCTTCCCCGAGTTCTTGTCCTGCAGTATACAAGAGTTGTTATGAAAAACAGCATTACAGGAGAGATCTTTTGTGTTTTTTGTATAGAAATCAGTTGGTGGATAATTTAGGGACATGAAGGACATTTTTTAATGTTATGGATGGGTTTATTTGGACCTCTCCTTGTCCTGCTGCAGTCATAAGAGTTCCATCTGCTGTGGAAATTTTCTTGCTGCTAGGACATGGGGAATATGTGGAGAAATATTTGGGTAGAGGGGTCATATGGTCAGTGGCTCCAGAGTCTAATATCCAGTAATGTGTAAATGGTGTATCTGAAACATTAAGCCCAAAAGAAAGTGGAAACTTACCAGAATATGTTAAGGAGCATGTACCTGTAGGCTTCTCCAATTTACTAAGGAAGGATCTTACCCGCTCTATCTCTTCATGATTCAGCTGGCTAGATCCTTCACTTTGTCCATGACTGATGTGTGCTTGCCCTTGCCCTCCTTTTTTGGGAGGACCTCCTTTCGGCCCCCATTCTCGGCTTGGGGTTTCCATGTAATTTCAGCACTTCTCCCTTGTGTGTGTTACAGTGGGTACACGGATATCCTCATGTTTTTCTCCATGTTGGGAACCCCGCTTCTCCTTTGGTTAGCAACCATGATTGTTCCTCCTTCACTATCATTGCCGAACTTTCGCTTATTGAGGTCTCGAGCATCAATCCTCTTCCGCTTTCTTCACTCCGGATAATGGCTACCACTTCATTAAGCCCAGGACTTTCTCTTTCCCAGATTTGGATTCGGACCGTCATATTCGGATTTAGGCCTACCAAAAATAATAGACTCTATCTTGTTCAATATACTCCTTAAGGATTCTGAGTCTTGAACATTTTGCTTTTATAACTCGATAGTGGTCCAATTCCATCCATAGAGACTTGAGTTGATTAGCATATTCATGTAATGATCTCCTTCCCTTTGGACAATTTTCACCTTTACATCATAAATTTGGGCAGCATCCTTGGCCTTAGAATACATTTGTTCTCGCCTCCCAAATTTCCTTCTTGATTTAAGAAACATGCGGTATCACTAATTTGGACCATTGAATTCCACACGCCATGATCATGGAGTCTTTTTTCCCATGATTTGAAGTTGGGATCCGATTCATCGTGCACTATCGATTAGGTGACCTTTCCTTTTCCTTTCAAGATGGTCCTAATAAGTTGAGACCATTTGAGAAAATTCTTCCCATTTAACCGATAAGCGAATGAACATTCGCAATTCTCCGACGATCGGGATCCGTCCCGGTTTCGAATAGGATCCACAATCTCACCATGACCAAAGCGATCAAGGTAGAGAAGGTTGCAATGAAGTCGGCGACAAGGTATAAAGGTAGTGCAATGAAGGCCAACTTAGGGTTTACACGCGGTCGAGACTCCCAAGGATCGGGAGCTCGATACCATATCAAATTTAGAAGAAATAATATTGTTGTTTTATTATTATGAGGTCACTGGACTGTATATATACATGAGCTTGTAGTCTATTTTAGGAATTGGACACTAGTTCTAAGGAAACAAATCCTTGTGATTATGGGATTGATCTTAAATAAATAAACCTAATAATTAGCAAGATATACATCTGTTACAGAATTACTGCAAATATAAACCTTCCTAAAATACATAAAGACAATAACTGTTTTGACAATTACCAAGGCTGTTATGCGTCCATGTCATCAGTTTCTTGTTAGCAAATTGATGCTCATTGATCAGCATCATCAATTTGAGGGGGGGGGGTGTGAATATGAATTAGTTTATTCATAAATTAAGGGTTTGTCCTAGAATAAGGGAAACAAATCAGGAATTGATTTGTTCTCATTAAATGTAATTAATTAGTGTAATTACTTGTATAACCCTGTAATCTTTATATATATTAGAAATAATAATCAGAGAAGTATCAAACCTATTTTCATGACACAACCCTCAGACTGTTATGCTTTCAAGTAGGGATTCCAATTCATCTGCATCAAAATCATAATAATTTACTTTGACAAAACACTTCTTTCTAATTGATGCACTTGTGTTCTAGCTATCTTGCAATTTGCTCGCTTAGAATCTTCACCATCTTAGAAATCTTCCCAAAAAACACTAGTAATTCCAAGCCATGCACAACAATGTTGAGGAAGTCCTGTTGTAAGAGCATAATTTGGCTTTAAAATGAATAGAAACCACATGCAGCAATATTCATCTACACATCTCCATCAAAAGCATTATAACTTACTAGGACAAAAACACATCTTTTAAAATTTTCTTTCGTAAACTTCTAACCAATTAAACAATGCACATGAATTTAAAAGACACAAGATGATATGGCGCAGTCCATAAAACATATACCTTATACTGAAAGAGAAACTACAGGATATCTTTGCATATAGAAAACCAAGACAAATACATTCACGAAATTGATATCTTAAAAAAATAAAAATACTCACAGACATGAAGAGTTAAATATTGGATTAAATTCCTCGTAGGGGTTACAGACACTATTGCGCTCCAGTTTGTTTGTGAAGTCCATATTATAAGTTCAAAGAAGACGCACCATATGACCCTGGGCAAATTAAGCTATAATTATTGTGTCAAGCTTGATAGTGTTCATTTATAATAAAACAAAGTAGTAACTAGAAACAAATGAGGTTAAGAATGCATGAGATCTTTTAAAAAATTTAAAGTAATTAGTTTATTTCAAAATCATATTTAAATCATCAAATTGACATGTTTTTCAATATTCTTTCATAAATTTGTAAGCAAAAAACAAAATTCTTCAGCCTATGATAAAAGGACCATGTTGGCAATGCACATGAATTTAAAAGGTATATGCTGAAATTGTGCAGTCTGAGAAGCTATACATTATCTTTAAAGACGGGAATGAACAGATATACATCAAACTGAAATCAATATCTTCATAGAAATACTTACAGACATGTAGCCTTGTAGAGTGCTTCATTTGGTTAAATGCCTCATACATTCTTTTGCGCGTTGGTTTGTGAGGTCCATTATTCCAAGGTCATAACACCTTTCTTTTCTAGACAAATAATATCCCTTCATTAAGGTGAAAATTATTTATAAGTGGTAGACAGCAGAAATTTTTTGAGAAAACACATACAATTGTTTTGTCTCTTTGTAATTTGCTCTCTTAGAATCTCCAGCAAGTAGCAACTTAGAATCTACCGTCTGGAAAAAAAATCTTGTTAGAAATAACAATCAATCCCATAATGAATCTAAGGAGAAAAGAAAACAGTAACGAGCATAATGGAAGAAATCTTAAAACAATAAAATGTTGCAACAAAATAACCTATCTATCAAATAGACTCACTACAATGGTAATTGAAATTCAACACATAAAGTACACCATTGTATATATTAACAGGAGAACAATAAAAAACCTGCATGCTAGTATTTGCAAGAGAATGAAAGTAACTCATTTCTGATCTCCTTTTTGAGAATCTGACTTGTCTGTTGTTGGAACTCTGAATTTCAATCCTAGATGTGAGAATTTATAATATTATTGATTACATATTTATAACACGAAACATGAAAGAACAAGTATTTCAGCAACTCACCGGGAAATGATACTCATGTCACTACAAGAAAATTGACTTTTCGTGACACTCATTATATGTCACTAAAAGTCAAATATCCGTAAGTAAAAGTCTACAAAACATTTAGTGACATCCTCCTTTGGTGTCAACTATAAGGGGGACTGTATCTTTTACCTACAGACAAACGTTTACCAACAATTACTATTACTGTCACTATATGTTATCTGAGTTTTATGAGTAGTAAAATTTATACCTACGGTTTGTAGGTGCCACTAAAACTTATATAAATAATATTTTTATTAAAATTTTATTTTTAAAATACAATAAATTTAAAATTTTATTTTTAATAGTATCATTATTAAAATAAAATTATTCCTTACAATATTTTACAAACACATTTTCAACCAAACATTGTAAAACTAAATAACTAAAATTCATATTATGTAAATTAGAACTACATAAAAAAAATTATATTTAAAATTTTACAATACAGCTTCAAAAAATATTATATCCTTTAAATTTTACAATACAACAGAAATGCTTGACATCCAAGTGTTCTTCCTAGTCATTAGTGAGGCTCTTGTAGAAAGCAGCATATTCATCCTTGGAAATCTCTTCTGGTTTATTCAGCCAGATTGACTTCTGCTTGTTGATGAGTTCCAACTCATGAGTCCTCAAAAGCCCCTTCTTCCTCTTTCTTGGGCTCATCATCTTCGTCGACATCGCTGATCTCTTTCACAAGAGTCTTCTTAGTCCAAAAGTAAATTGGATAACTAATGAATTCATAGTGCTTCTTGTAACACCCGAGTCCAAAAGAAGGTGGGGTGGTTACACCGCATGGAACACTTGAGGCCAAAGGAAGCAAGGGTGGTCGGCACATCGGAATGAGAGGGATCCTAAGACTAAGCAGGTATGAGACCTCATGGTTGAATGAGGCTTATAAGAATTAATTGGTATTACCTATACCAACAAGATGGATCTTCTTTTCGGTAGCCCGATCCTTAAGAACTCCATAGTTAAGCGTGCTTGACTTGGAGTAGTAATGAGATGGGTGACCTTCTGAGAAGTTTCTCGGAAAGTATGCGAGTGAGGTCAAAGCATGCTGAAAAGATCCGTGTTGGTTTGTGGGGTTAGTCGGTAATCTTGAAGCCAGACAGGGGCGTTACACTTCTTGACAAGATCCTTGATCTTCCTCTCTTCCAAGTATTCCAACTGATCACAAAATGATACACTAATTTAAAATCATTGAAAATAATAGAAATAGAAGAGCAGCTATACAAATTCAAAAGTTAAATTCAAAACTCAATATGATAGTTGGTTTTTGATTAAAGCACCTGATCCTCTTTGAGGAAAAGAGTGATCTTAGTTCCCCTTACAAATTGCTCGCCATAGGTATCTCTTGTAATAGTGAAGGAAAAGAGTGGCCTTCGGTATCTCTTGTAATAGTGAAGGAAAAGAGTGATCTTAGTTCCCTTTCCAAATTGCTCGCCTTCGGTATCTCTTGTAATAGTGAAGGAGCCACCAGCTTGTGATTCCCAAATATTCTCCCAATGAAATATCTGCAAAGAATACGTATTAGTGTTAATGTCATGTCTGGTGTTCGTGCTTCATAAACTAGAATAAGCATTATAAAATAATTGTGTTAGAATTTGAATTGAGCCTAACTCAATCGTATAGTACCTACCTCCGAGTATAATCGAGGATCCATCATTTACATTACTACCGTCAAGAATAGCTAAGCACACGTTGCCTTTGTTCTGCAGCATAAAAGTTTATTAGAAGGTCTGCCAAAAACAAAATCGGTTAGAAATGAAAATAAAAGTTGTATTAGAGAAGAGGATTACACTAATGATCAAGTAACCCTCTGGCGGTATCCGAAACAATGTCGACAAAATCCACCACTTGTTTCCGAAACAGAAGTGTTAATGTCTTGAAGTAATCCTTATTATCTTGGAGAGATCTGCGTGCATATAACATGGAATTTAGCTTGCCAACAAATTGGAAAAGTTGTATCCGAATCATCTTGAACGAGTCCCAACCCAGAAACTTCTTTAAGCTACATCATCGAATGCATAATGAACTCATATACAATATTGGAGTAAAAACTCAGAAGCAACAAGATCTTGGTATGCCTCTCGTGGAAAATACGTATAAGAACTGCCACTATCAAAAATCACCTTTCCTACTTTGCTTTGTCCTTCAAAACTGAGTAGGCGACTTCTGTAACTCATTCCAAGAAACCTCAGAACAAATAACAGTTGCTCCAAACAAACTGATGATTAAAAAAGAAGAAACCTCAGAAAGTTTAAAACTGACGAATTTGCAAATGCAAAATCAAGAAAGTCTAAAATCCCTCTAATGTACTCCTCTTGAGTTACAGAGTTGTTTGATATCCAACTCTTATCCATTTGATAAAACAAACAAAAGCTGCACATGAAGAATATGCAAATCAGTGAAATTTCAACTAATTACAACTATTAAATGTATCATAAGATAACTCTTCATTTTTCAAACAACGTTGATGATGATAAGGTTTAAAATAAAGAAACAAGTTGTACTGCTTATGTGTGTGGTGGAGTACTAGTATTTGTGTTAAAGCAAGAAATGATAGTTTGAAGGAAGGTGAAAGATTGGATGCCAACTCCAATCTATGTTCTAAGCAAGGCAGGTATTGTCTATTATTCCAAGACATAGTAAATATGGATGACTCCAAACAACTCTGGTGAAAACTAGATTTCTGAGCAGAGAATTGTACTGATAGTATTATAGTTCAAACTATACATATGGACGACTTAGTGAAATTCATTCTTAATTTCCAAAACTACATATAACTTAATTAGATAAAATGCATATTTAAATCTTTGTAAACATAGTGTTTGAGAAATGAAAATCATAGTATCCCTTACTCATTCCCAAGACATGAGAATGACCTGTGCTTGTGCTTGCCGAATGGCCACCTTTCCAACCAAACTTTTATTTTTAAATAAAAATGCATCCATCTTATTGTAAGTTGTAAAAATGATGCTCATGTGAATATGATCAATTCATAATCTATAAGCATGCTGAGAATGTGAGCAATCTTACACCACTCGTTTCCTCATTTCTTCAGCATAAATTGATTATCGGTTCTTTAAGAGAGGAGGGCAACTTCCCATCTTCTTGCAACCATGTTTAAGCCATTTTCCATCCAAGCATAATTTCAATATCTTTATGATTATAGATGTGTAAAAATGAGAACTGATTCATATATGCTGCAGTTGGGACATGTTTTGTCACCTCTTTTGGAAAAGTACTAGCAATCCCAAGCCATGAACAACAATGTTATAGGAACATAATTTGGCTTTAAAATGAATAGAAACGACATGCAGCAATATTCATGGTACTAACTTAAGCATCATTCTAATAAAAATGGAATAGGGACACTTAGGAACTAATGATGGAGTTGGCCAATGTTTTCTAAGTCACATTAAATGTCGGTAAAGTGAGAGATATATCAAAAATACATTTTATGTATGAAATTGGTCTGACATAACAACACGAGTATATCCAAAATTTGAGTATAATAATAGCCTGTAATATGTTGATAAATTAAACAATATTGGTGGAAAACAAAAATCATTAGATTTCTTAATTGAAAAGTGTCAATTCCTTTTGGTCTTAAGCATCTCAAATCTGTAAATCAGAAGATGAAGTATCTAGCATGGCCTACCATTATTTGGTTCCAGATTCAAGTTTATCCATCAAAGCATGATCTCTAAACTGAGGCAGATTAATCAAACTCCCATCCTGTTTTGTAGATTAACATTATTTTATTGTACCTGGATTTCAGAAACAGAAATTATGAAAGAGATTTGAACAACACCTGAATATTTATTATACCACGCATATCAAGATTTTTTTGTGATTCTCTTGGATAGTGTAATTTTGTAATCTATAATAAAAAAGAAAAATATTGTAAGTAAACAACAAAGAAAGAAAAGAGGTAATTCAAACAACAAAATCGTGTATTTAATCTAACAAATTGAGAAAACACATACACTTGCTTTGAGCATTGCAAATTGCCCTCTAAGACTCTTCAACATCTTACAAATTACCCTCTGAACAGTCCCATAATGAATCTAAAGAGAAAAGGAAACACGAAAGAGTGTGATGGAGGAAGTCTTGAAACAATAAAATATACTAAAGCATCAAATTAACATGCTTTTCAATTTTCTTTCATAAATTTCTAAGCAATAAATCAATGCACGTGAATTTAAAAGATGTGTGCTGATATAAATTCACTATATTTTCTCTCAGGTGGGAGTGAACTAATATACATTAAATGGAAATTGATATCTTAAAAAAATAAAAATACTCACAGCCATGTAGCCTTGAAGAGTTAAATATTGGATGAAATGCCTCATTTGGGGTTATAGACACTTTCTTGCAATCTTGATTGTTTGAGAGGTCCATATTATAAGTTCAAAGAAGACGCGCCATATGATGCTGGACAAATTAATAGACATCTTACAAAGTGAGAGACAATTTAATTTACTTCATTAAATTTCTAAACAAAATAAAACAAGTTTTTGAGCCTTTATGATTAGAAACATGATGGTCAATAATGCACATGAATGTAAAGGGCTCATGCTTATATGGTGTAGATCAAAAAACATATATTTTGCATAAATTGAAGTTGGTATCTTAATCACAAACATCATTATATGAAACCGTTACCACACATACAAAGAGTGTTTTGTGATCCTCTTGGATTGTGAGGCCCATAATTCCAATATAAATGTAATCTATATTGCTCCATCTCCTTACCAACAGTGATCTATAATCAAAAGGAATAGTATTGTAAGTAGACAACACAGAAAGAAAAGAGGAAATTAAAAGTTCAAACAACAATATTGGGTGTTTACATGTGTGTGTTTGTGTGTAATCTAACCAATTGAGAAGACACATACATACACTTGCAATTTGTCTCTTCTAGCATTGCAAATTGCTCTCTATGAATCTTCACCATGTTAGAAATATATCTTGTGAACAGTCCCATAATGAATCTAAAGAGAAAAGAAAACACAAAAGAGTGTGATGGAGGAAGTCTTGAAACAATAAAATATTGATTGCAATCAAGATAACAAAACTATCAAAGACATAAAAGTATAAACCCATTTCTTACTTTTCTTCATTAGATAAAATTAAACTTGATATATCAAATACATTCTTTTTTATAGTTTCAAGAAAATCAAATATGTGAAAATGAACGCACAAAAACAAACAGTTTAATGGAAATCCATGATATAGCTAATCACAACAATAAAATTTGTAAGCAATAAATAAAATCCAGAAAATAATTTGTAAGAAAAGATGTGATGCAAAACAGATGATGAGAAAACACATACAATTGTTTTGTCTCTTCTAACTTTGCAATGTGGTTTCTTAGAATCTCCGCCGTCTTAGAATCGACCTTCTGAACAAAAATATATTGTTAAACATTACACTGAATTCCATTGTCCTTTTGAGTACAATAGAACAAAAGGGGTTTTAATGAGAAAAGGAAAATGAAATGTATTTTGGTGACTCACATTGGTGTAAGTAGTCGCTCTGTATATATGTGTTGGGAATGTGAGAAATCTTAAGCCACTCTTTCCCTTGCTTCTTCTTCAAACTTTCATCCAATAACGGACAACGTAAGAAAATAAGAGCTTTAAGAGAGGAAGGAAACTCCCACTTTTCTGGCAACAAATTGAGCTTAGGAGCATCATGAATCATAAGTGTTTGGAGAGTGGTGAGATGTTGAAGCCACTTCCCATCCAAGCATTCTATATCTTTAAGATAATTGATTTGTAAGTAAATGAGATTAGTGGGTAGAAACGGAACTTGCGTTTTTATCAGCCCCTTCACAAAATCATCACCCGAAATATGCAGCTTTGAAAGAGAAGTGAGATGTTTCCAAGTTGTATTCCACCAAATCCCTCCAACATAGCCAATCGACAGTTCCCGTAAACTGATAGGCAAATCATCTATGGAAAACGATTGCAAATTTGGAAGGCCAACAATTAACATATTTTGAAGGCTACTTAGAGTCTTTACTGATTCAGGTAGACAACGTAACTTCTCACACGAAATCACACTTAACTCAGTGAGATTAGGAATGGGACATCCACTTAGAGAAATTGATTCCAGTTCGTTGCAATATTGTATATAGATGGTTCTAAGAAATAAGAGATTCTGTTTCGATGCATCTTCTGCAATTATGACAGATTTTAAACGTTTACACTTGTTAATATCTAGACTATTGAGGAGTGGGAGAGAGCACAAGGTGAGTGATGTTAATGAATCACAACCCTCAATTTTGAGAGATTGTAAGGTTTTGGGAAGACCGTCTACCGGAAAGGATGTTAGTGATGGAAGGATTTCTAAGGTCATCTTTTGAAGAGAATTAAGACAAATCTTCAAAGGGTTGTCCAACCAATTTGGTAATTTGTCACCATTGTAACCAGCGATGATCAGACGCTTCAAATTTGCCGATGGACGCAGTTGTTCCAATACAACACTTTGTATTTGTGAGTCTGAAGGAGCAGTGTAAGACCATCCTAGTTCCAACTCCTCAATTTCCTTTTTCATCTCTAGCTTTGCTTGAGAAGCATGGGATGGGTCTGTTACATTTTCAAGTTGTGAGATGGAAAGGCTTCCCGATAGATGGGGATATTTTCCAAGATCCTCAATCTTCAATCCAGCGTCCTCAACATTGCTCACAATTAAGTCTGACAAGGTCTGTAAATTTTCTAATTTAGATATTTGTGCCGGCATGGTCTTCAATTTAGTACCCCTGATGTCAAGGTGGCGTAGTTTCACCAATTTCCCCATGTCCTTTGGCAATTTAGTGAGTCCTTCGCATCTTGACAACAACAACGTCTGCAAATTGTAAAGCTTGCATGTTTCTGAAGGCAATCTTTTAATCCGAGTGCTAGAGAGATTCAAATATCGCAGACATATCAAATTTCCAATACAGTTGGGCAATTCAACGATATTTATGCAGTGTGAAAGTGACAACACATGTAATTGTGTCATAGTCGACAACAAGTCAGAAAATAACTTCAACAACACGGGACTGTTAGACTTCCGTGATGGTTGGAATGGCATGGCTAGAAAGGTTCGTAAACCTTTTAATCCATGTAATTCATGAAATTTATCTTCCGATTCATATATTGATCTGTTGTATGACAAGTGTCGTACCCTTTTATCTACTCTTTCACTTGGCTTATGATTGTCTAACCTAGTGCAATATGGTGATGAAACTGTCATAGCTAAATCACTGATGAGATCATGCATTTCAAAGCATACTTTCACATCTCTAATGAACCCTTTTCGCTTATCATCAATGGAATGTTGACGTATCAGAGACCTCGACACTAGTTCATCAAAGTATTTTTCGGCAACTTTTTCCCAACTTTTCCCATTTTTCGGTTGAGGTATTAAGCCTTCTGCAATCCACAACTGAACCACCATCTCTTTCACTAAGATTGAGTTCTTTGGAAAAATTGAACAATAAGCAAAGCATGCTTTTAAAGGAGCAGGAAGATAACGATAGCTCAACAGCAGAGATGGTTGCACCTCATCATTTGTCTGTTCCCAAATACTGCTATTTAATACATCACTCCAATGATCAGGTGACAATTTGGTGCGAAGAATACCCCCCAATGTTACTACAGCTAATGGTAAGCCATCACATTTTTTGACAATTTCTCTACCAATTGTTTCAAGATTGGGATGTTGTTGGTAGTTTCTTTCTACAAATGCATGTCTGGCTAGTAAAGACCACGAATCTTCGGTTTCCAAAGATCTTATATGGTGGACATAGAGAAATTTTTGCATGGGTAGTACAACTCTTTCATCCCGAGTTGTGATGATGATCCTACTCCCTTTTTGTCCAACATTAAAGATATCATTTAGACTATTCCAACCAACATATTTTCCATACCATATATCATCTAATACAAATAAAAACTTTTTGTTACTTAAAGTTTGTTGCAATTGTACTTGGAGATTATCCAAGTTATTAGTATCTATAATTCTTCTTGAAGTGACAGATTCAAGAATGGTTTTAGTGACGGTAAAAATATCAAGATCTTTTGGAATATGTGTCCACCCTCTCACTTTAAATATCTTCTTCACATGAAGATCATTGTAAAGGAGTTTAACCAGTGTTGTTTTTCCTAATCCTCCCATACCCACAATAGAAATCACTCCTATTTTATTTCCACTATCACAATCATCCTCTGACAGTAGAAACTCTTTAAGCTTCTCTCTCTCATCATTTCTACCATAAATAGAAGATTCATCTCCTAATATAGAAGTTGTAGGAGTTACATTCCAAACACAGTTGGAATCACCTTCTTTCAATCCAAGATTTTGATTTCTCAAATGTTCCAGTGTTTCAAATAATATTTGCAGCTTAGAATTGATTGTTTTATTAAATCTTTTAAAATGAGATAAAAAATTTGTAAGAACCTGGCTAGCTTCAGCTTCAGCTTCAGCTTCAGCTTCAGCTTCATTGTTGAGTTCGTGGAACAAGTCTTCAGCTTCAAAGATAGCATCTCGCAGCATATTCAACCACTCCTTGACAGAATGATTAGTGATTTGTTTCTCCTCAGCATCATGAAGTACAGATTGAAGACTCAACAGTGTTATCTTCAGCTTTTTCAATAAGGCATCGTCGAGCTTAGTCCTCCTAAATAAATCAACAAACTCACCAGAAACAATATTTTCCACCAACTTCTCCATAGAAACCGAAAGAAGTGCTCCTCCAACAATAGCCGCCATAACTTGGTTCAACAAAGTAACAATAGTTTGAAAAATTTGTGTAGAAAAAGAAATGCAACGTAGAAAAAGCTATAGTGACTAGTGGATTGATTATCTTTCTTTTATTGCTTGTCAATAGTCAATAGTCAAATGAGAACTTGTCAATAGTAAATAAGAAAAAGATTATGTTCACATTTTGAAAGGAAATAATTGGAAAATTGAGATTTTTTTATATTTGTATAGAAAGTCTAAGTCATCTACAATAAATTAATACTTATTTTTAATAATTCACTGTCATGGAAATATAATTAACTTAATTATGTGCAAATGAAATTTCTTGTCTATTTCCATTGTCAGGTATAAGTCTCTATCTTTCTTGTCCATATGCATGTAGTAGTATATAAGAAGAAGAAAAAATGCATGTTCACACTTTAAAATGACAATTCAAAACTGACGACCTCAAATTTTATTATATTTACAAATTAACTATTGTTTAGAGGTTAAGGTCCGACTTTTTCCTGTAGGTTATCTATTTTTTAATTAGAAAATTGTTTTTATTTAATAAATATTTAATTATTTGATATAAAAAATAAATAAGACATCGTTACCTAATTTAATTATAAGAATTATTATACTAAAATTTAGAAAAATATATTATCTTTTGATAAACAACTAAAACACATGTAACCAAAAAAAAAAAAAAAACCAACATTCCAATACATGAATATAAACACGGTAGCATTGAATTGCTTTGATAAAAAAATGTGTTCTAAATTATATAATTTTTTATTTTAAATTATTTGTACGATTTAAAAAAAATAAAAAAACCTGAATAAGAAATTAGGAATTATTCTTTCAATTCTTATGTGTTTTTCTCCACCACCGTGAAAATATCCAAATGCTCCATTGTTTAGAGATGTATTTCTAAACACACATTTTCTAGACATACCTCAGACAAAATTGTTAAAAATCCTTATACTATTAAAATTTGGTCTAAATATGCATCTTCGTATGTACAAGAGGTTGATTCAGATATGCATCTCTATAATCCTCTTGGTTCATTAGTCTTTGAACTTTTCAGCTATGCATCTTCGAAATATACTCTCATGTCGAGAGTGGACGGTACTCGAGCTTGACAACTCTTCAATTTTATGGATATCATAGGAGAGTATTTAGCTTGGATTTCAAATTGACAAAGAGTATGTCCTCAGAAACCAAAACTAAAGTGGGGGATTTGCATCATTGAAACAAACAAATGGACGATTGGGATAAGGATTCATTTTAATTTTTGTAAAGAAAATGGAAAGAAAGACCCTATTTATAGAAATTGTTGATCAATAAGGACCTTACAAACCCTATCATATAATCAAAATAGACTTCAGAGATAAATATCTGGGTCCACATTTTCTTTTTCAATAAATAAGGGTCAAATGTGTCTATGGATAACCCCATGTGTTTTTTTTAAATAATGAGAACGTGTGTTCGGAGATGCATCTCAAGAACCACTTAAAACTATGCAAAATAGAAGGTATTATGCATAGCAGAATTTCAAAATACAAAAATTGTCTAAAAATACCTCTGACTTTTATAACATTATGCAGTTACATAAAAAACGAGTTACATTGTTAGATTACAACTAAAATTCTATTAAATGTTCATACTTTGATCTTTCCTTATTGATTCTCTTTCAATATCACTCAACTTGATGAACTCGTCCATCCTTTCTAAAAAGTGATCAGACCAAATTACAGCATCTTGTGTGAAATATGTTTTCCACTCCAATGATGTCTTTGGTATAAGACATCCTAGTTTCAAATAAACTTGAACAAAATATTATTTTTTTTAATATCCTACAAATACACATGATGCATTCTGATAGATTTTGAGGTGGATTACTCCTAAGTGGAAAGAATGTTTCAGAGAAACCATATCCTATTAAAGCAATACACACCCTATCATAAGCATGTTGGATGAGAATATGGAAATTGTAAACAGTCTAGGGGGTAATAGTCTTTTAAAAACAAAATCAACTAATTCTTCAAAAGAGAATAACCATAGGTTTTTCTAAGTTTATGCACTGAAGTATATAGAGCAAAAATGTGAAATTAGACTCAATTGACAATTAATTAGTAGCAACTAAAATAACATTACAAATATAGTTTGCTATTGAATTAATTGAATAAGTCGTGAGACGTGATTAAGCAATTAATCAACAAGGTGAATTCTAAAGTAGGATGTTTCTCAGATTTTAATCACCATTAAAGCTCTTAATCGATTTCCAATTCCAAAAAAAAACCTAAGCTTATCAAAAAAATCTAAGATAAAATATAAACCAAACTATGCACGTTCTAGGGAATACAAATTCAAAAGTAAGGGACAGAGAGGTAACATCGGAATTTACAGTGGTTCGACTTTATTGTTTTTGTGTGAGTCTACGTTCACTTTAATAGTTTCTCCTTTATTTTCACAAATATCTTGAGAGTGTATATAATCAAAATAATTTTGAAGAAAAATAAAAAGAAAACCTTTGATCAGGATCTTTTACCAAACTCTCATGTGCAATCTTTACTCGATCAACGATTCCAATCTTCCAATATCACCAATTCTGCTCCAAACCTTCGTGTGTAGAAATCAACACCTTGATCCTACCAATTCCTTGAGTGGTGAATTGTCTGAGATTCAAAACGAACTCCGCCTTATCTGTATCCACTACTATAAAACGCGCAAACGCCCAATTCACCATGATTGTTTCAAACACTGTGGTGACATCTCTAAACCCAGAGCTAACTTTATTATTATTTTTTTATTAAACATTGTTAGGATATAATAACGGTTGTTGCCATAGTCGTGTTTATAATATCAAGTGTTCATGGGTTCTTTTATACCCCAAAATTTACCCTCCCAATTCTCAAGACAATCCAAAACTCCATACTCAAGGATTTCACAAGGGTTAACCAAACAAACCCTCTCCTAAGCAATCAATCCAAACTAGGGTCTTGCACATCTCAAGTCAAGATGGATTTCCAATGCTCTCAGTGGTCATCATACCTCATCATATACCTCAAGGGATCACCATGTCAAGTTTCAAGCCTTACAAGTTAAAATTGCTCATCAAATTGCTCAGATGGTTGAAAATCAACTATATTGGACAAAAAGTCAACTGTGGTCAACATACAGTCAAACTTCACAATTTATGGTCAACATCAATATTTTGAAGTGATATTCATCATTTGATCAAGGGTTGATCATGATTCATCAAGAAAAGTCAAGATTTGATCAAAAGTCAAAGTTTCTAAATTGGGGTTTTCACACAAAAGTCAACAGAACTTTGACCAGGCATAACTTTCACATACTTTATCATAAATTTTTCCACCAAAGCTCATTTTAAAGGGAATTCAATTCTCTACAACTTCATGTCTCACAAGTTTTTGCTAGAAATGCTTCATTTGGAAGTTATGGGCCAAAACATTATAGGTCCTTTTAAAAGTCAACAAAAAGTCATCTTTTTGCAAAGAAGTGTTCATGAACATGGAAACTTCAATGAAGATGAAACCAAAAAGGCTGTTTAGAGGACATCTTGAGATTTCTAAAAAGTCCAAGAACACTAAAAAATGTTAACAATTGAGCAAGATAAAAGTTATGCAAGTTGAGCATTTTTGAGGAGGTGCATAAAGGGAAATACTTGAGAAAATCAAAAAAATTCTAAATGGGCCTAACTTTTCATGATTCAAACTTGTTTCTAATCCCAATTAGAACCTCCAAGCCCAATGCCACACCCTTGAGCTTCTTATTTTATTTATTTTTATTTTTATTCATTTAAAGTCAATTTAATTAAATAAAATAACAAAAAATAAATCAATCAATGCAAGGCTGAATATTTGACATTCTTGAGGTCCAAGATACCTATTTAATGGTCTGAAATTCGAAATTGAGTGATTGGAAAGAGATTGGTACAAGATTGGCAATATTTGGTCAAGATTGACAAGATTGGCAAATCAAATATATTCTCATTGAATGGGATATATTTTCTCATCAATTCTCAACCTGAATCCATCCTCTATAAATTCAGAGGGTTTCTAAACCCTAGAGGAGTGTTTTTTGCAGCTGGAAGAAACCTGACCAACCTCAAGAAAACCGTGACTTGCAAGCAAATAGCAGCCCTAGTTTTGAATCAATTCAAGCCGTTCCAAGCATTCCAACACGTTCCAGGAGGTTCTCTGATCAATTCCAGCCATTCACCAAGCATCCAAACGCCGAGAATCGTAAGAACACGATTACGGTTTGCTCTTCAAAACTCAAAATTAATTTTAGTAATTCATGCATTTTTAATACGATTTTATTGCAAATTTGTGTTTAGACTGATGTTTGTAAACTTTCTGGATGGTTTGATTTGAGTTTTAGCACAAGAATAAGAATGTGCCATGGCTGGGGTTCATGAGCTCGAATTAGGGTTTTCCAAAATAGGATAAATTGGATGAAACCAGTGACCCTATCACATTCAGGGGATCAAACTGAGTTGATCCATGTTCTCATAACTGATTTATGTTGCGTATTTCTTAGTTTTAATTTCTTGTAGGGGTATAAGGATGGATGAAATTGTGGCTATAGGACTTAACCACGAATCAGAACCGTGGGTAATGTTTTGAAAATTCAAACGAAGAAGATGACACCTTGGCGCGTTTCTGTTTCAGAATCTCCAGAAGTTCCAACTTCTGGACCCCTCAGAAGTACATCTCCAGAAGTTCCAACTTCTAGACCCCTCAGAAGTATATCTCTAGAAGTTCCAACTTCTAGACCCCTCAGAAGCACATCTCCAGAAGTTACATCCCTAAAAGTTCTAACTTCTGGATCCTCAGAAGTGTTGTCTCTAGAAGTTCCAACTTCTGGATTCCCAGAAGGTACGTCAGCTTCTGTTCCAGAAAGGGCAACTTCCGTGCCAGAAAAAGCAACTTTTGTGCCAGAATGAGCAGCTTCCGTGCCCAAAAAGAGCCAGCTTCCGTGCCAGACTCCAGAAGCTTTGGAAAATAGGTTTCAGAGGTTCTGGAGGGAACTTCTGTCAGAAGCTCTTGATGGAAACCCTTATTTTTTATTTATTTTTCTGCTGATTAATTTTCTTTGCATTCTCTTTTAAAAAACTTTATTTTTTCTAAAAAATGCTAAAAAATGTCTAACTTTAGGATTTAAGTTTAGAACATCCTCATTTAAAAATTCACAAAAAAGGGCATTTTTTAAAAAAATCAATCAAAAAATAATATTTTTAGTAATTAGGGTTGCTAACTAAAACTTTTTACTAACTTCCAGAATATCTTTGCACTAACCTTTTTTTCTCATTTTTTCTACTATTTATTATTCCGCATTTAAATTCTAGAAAGGTTGTATAGGTTGCAATTTGTTATCATGTAATAGCGTAGGACCTTTACATTTCTGCCTTTACTTTCTGCACTCCCATATTACGTATCTACCCCAAAGCCATGTAATAGCGTAAGACCTTTACATTTCCGCAATTTATTTTGCGCACCTATTAACTGCTAGTAATTAAGCGTGTATAGCAAGATTAAAAACAACATAGATCGCTTCTAATCATAAGATAAATATCTGAATACAACACACTCTTCACACATGCACCTCCTTAGGGTATCCTCTCTTGTTGCCTTTCGAATAATGGTCATGTCCCTCGAACATGGGGATATCTTAGCTAAGACGCTTACAAATACATCATCATAGTCCCTTCGAATTAAAGATCATAGTCCCTCGATGACCCTCGATGTTGCTTACAAATATATGATCTTGTCCCTCGATTGTTGCCTACGAAAAGTGATGATCGTCCCTACGAATATGCTAAGATATCCCTACATGTTGCCTTCTATGACCATTCAATGTCCCTTCGAACGTGCCTTTACATCCAACAGATAGAGTTACCTACCAACTAATGGTATGGATAGAGCTATCCTAAAGGAAAGAAAAATAACACAAAAACGACCGTTCTGAGTGGGTAAAATAAGTCTTTTTTGCTTGCTCAATCAAAAAATCATTTTCACACCTCACACTTTATAAAACACTTTCAAACACTTTGTATACATTCCAGCATGAATCATTACAAAGTCCTTTTCCAAAACAAAACATTTCCAAACACTTCGTATACATTCCAGCGTGAATCATTACGAAGTTAAAGTGAAAGGTCTTTTCAAAAATCTTTTCAAACACACACACAAAAAGCAATTAAAGTTAGCTAAGCAATTAAGAGCCCGTAGATAACTACAGATAGAAAAGGTGCTAATACCTTCCCTTTTCATAACTGCCTCCCGTACTCAGAATCTAACGAAGGTCTTTTCCTGTTCTTTTCACCTTCCCTTAATTGGATAAAAGAAAAGTCGGTGGTGACTCTTGCTATCCGCAACATTTGCGATCAAACACAAAACAAACAAGTCAGTTCTCCCACCGTGTTACAGAACTGGCGACTCTACTGGGGACTATCCCAAAGAGAGGCTACCTTAGGGTCTAGATCACTTTAGTTATTTGATTTGTATACTTTACTTTTAAGGGCTTCTTGGGTATTATACTTGTGGGGGATCCTACACCCGGATCCAGGTTTCCTTAGGTAAGTAGCAATAAATCGTTGTGACCGTTAGACGTATACCGAAACGGTCAATAGGATGGCTATGTTAGTGCGACACTTTGGATGTCCCGATGCTCCTCATGTTCAATTGAGGAAAGTATTTGGCATCTGCGTGGTGTCATAAGCACTAACTCAACTTTTAGAACCCTAATTGACCCATCTTGGCCATTAGAAGGTAGTGAGATGGCCGGCTTCGGTGTAGATTGAGGTTGGTTGATACTCGATGCTACGCTCATTAAGATTCGAATTTCGGGATGTTTCGGTCGACCACTTGGTAGTCGTATTGAAATAAAGACCACGAGAAAGATCAATGATATGAGATTCCTAGAACCCGGTTACTATTATAGGACAGGTTGAACCCACTTAAACTTTGGTAGGGTTGACACCTATACCTCATGCAAGCCTTAAACCTAGGGCTATTGTATGAATTGTTTATGCTTGCTACTTGTTTAAACATGACATCATGATATCATAACATCATATCATTTCTAACTATTTCAAGGACCTAGGGATTTATCTTTGCTCTATTTTGTAGGAGAGTTATGGCTTCCAGGAAGACTATCCGAATCAACTTCGTGGGTATACCTTCTCAACTCAAAGAATTAGTCTCAAAAGTTCCTGATCACGCTCAATTTATCAAAAGACATGGCTATCTACTTGACTTGGTTATCTCCGGTTTTGAAGAAGATATGATGCACGTCTTATTCCAGTTCTTCGATCCAAAACATCACTACTTTGCATTCCCAGATTATCAGTTGGTACCTACATTGGAAGAGTTCTCTAAGCTACTTGGGATACCTATCCTTGATCAGATGCCATTCACCGGTTCAGAAAAATCTCTGAAATACCAAGACATCACATCAGCGTTACATCTAAAGCGATCAGACGTTGAAGCTAATTGGGAAACAAGAAGCAAAGTTAAGGGTTTTCTTGCTAAGTTTCTGATAAAGAAAGCTCGAGAATTCCTGAAGGCTATGAGTTTCCATGCATTCGAAGAAATTTTGGCCTTTCTAATCTATGGCTTGGTGTTATTTCCTAATCCAAATCAGTTCATAGACGTGAACGCCATCAAAATGTTCCTCACTCGTAATCCTGTGCCTACTTTGCTTGGGGATATTCTGCATTCTCTCCACACTCGTACTATCAAAAGATAAGGAACTCTCATGTGTTGCACACCGTCACTTTCCAGGTGGTTTATTTCGCACCTTCCTCAATCAATAATGAAGAACGAGCAAAGATTGAAGTGGTCTCAAAGGATGATGTCACTCTCTCATTTAGATATTCGTTGATGTCTTTTTTCTCAAAAGGACTTCACTTTCATTGAGCGTTGTGGAGAATTCCATAATGTACCACTCCTTGGCATAAGGGGAGGTATCACTTACAACCCTTCTCTAGCTCTACGTCAGTTTGGTTATGCTCGAAGAGATGGTCCTCATGATATGCTTCTCCAAGACATTGTGTTTGACTACGAAAACGATCTCCAGAACTACCGTCGAAGATTTGTGCACGCTTGGGGCATGGTAAAGAAGACTGATACCAAAACCTTGGGGCACAAAAATTCCATTCCTTGGGAACCTTACCTCAAATGGGTGCGAGCTCGAGCTCAGAACCTCATGATGCCGTTTACAGCTTTTCTACCAGTGCTTATGGAACCTGTTGCCATAGGTGACGAACCATACACCATTCTCTATCCAGACATGCCTGCTAATTTCGAAGACTTGAAGAGATCCTGGATTCAGCTTAAAGAAGAAAGGGATACATTCGAAGCTCAATGCTATGCAAGCGAAAAGAAGGTATTAGAGTTGACAAAGCTACTTCACGAGGAGCGAAGCATCAATATCTACTTCAACACCAAGAGGAAACGTCCATGGGAGACCTAAGCTTTAGGAATTTCTTTTTATTTGTTTAAACTTTCTTTTGTACTTGCTAAAAGTAAACTAATAAAAAGTTTGTTCGTGCTTGTTTAACAAATTTAAATTCCTAAGGTCCTTGAAAACATTGCATTGCATAACATCGCACATCATGGCATAACATTCCTTAACAGGTACATTGAAGACTGGTTTTCTTATTCTCTCGCTGTTTATTTCAACAAAAAAATGGCTCTTGAACAGACTATCAAAGATCTCCAGGCTCAGAATGCTCAACTCCAGGAGATGTTCACCAATTTGGTCCAAGGCCAGAAATATTTGAAAAATCTCATCACCAGAAAGAAGAAGACCATTGGTATTCTCAACATGGGAAGAAATCACAAAGGTCCAGCTAGGGTGGTCAGACAGTTCGAACTCTCAGACAAGAGCGGTGAAACTGAGGGAAGTATCAAGAACAATGAAGGAAGCCATCATGAGTCAGAAAACGAAGATGAAGACTATGTGAGCGAGCAGTATCCTCCTGACAATGACAAGTACAAATAGCTCGAAGACCGTCTGAATGCTGTGGAAAATCTGAAAATGTCAGGGCTTAACTTTGATGATCTGAGTCTTGTTCCCGGTGTGGTAATTCCCCGCAAGTTCAAAGTTCCTACCTTTTCCAAGTATGATGGAATCTCTTGCCCGAAGCTGCATCCGAAGTCTTATGTTCAGGAGATCCATCCTCATACTGAAGACAGGACATTGTGGATCCATTTCTTTCAAGAGAGTTTATCCGGAACTCATTTGGAGTGGTATTATTAGCTAGAGAGTACCCGTATTCATACCTAGAATGACTTAGCAGATGCTTTCTACAAACAGTACCAGTACAATGCTGAATTGGCACCTACCCGCATGCAAGTACAGAGCATGTCTATGGGTCGTGACGAGAAGTTCAAAGAATTTGCTCAGAAATGGAGAGATTTAGCAGGCAGAGTTCAACCACCCATGTCCAATAGGGAGTTGGTTGACATGTTTATGGGAACACTGACAGGCCCATTCTTCAATCATCTGATTGGAAACTCTTCAGCCGGATTCACCGAGATGATATTGGGGTGTTCATGACACCCGATTTAATTCGAAATTAAATAAATAGGAATTTAATTATTTAATTAATTAAGGACTTGAATTAATTATATTTTTGGAATTTATGGGATTAATTGAAGAAAAGAAGAGATGGAGGTGTGAGGTGTAATTAGGGTGAGGAGTAAATTACACTACACTTACTAATTACCATTTGTTTTATTTTATTGGAATAAATAAAGGATTATTAGAAGGAATATAAAAAGGAAAAGAAAAGAAAATAGGTTTTTTTTTGGAAGAAAAGCTATTATACGTAGAGTTGGAGAAGAGAAGAGAGGAAGGAAAACCTAGAAGCGTCAGAATCTCGAAGAACCCACAAGGTAAGGGGTGATTTCGACTGATTAATGCTTATTATAGGTTTTGATGTTGATTTTATAGATCATGGCATGTTAGGAATCTGTGTTTAGGAAATTCTAGGTTTCCATGGATGTATACCTAATAGTGTCAGTTGGTGTCAGATTGAGTCTGATTGTGTCAGAATGTGTATGGAATGTGATTAGAGTGTCAGTAGATGAAAATAGATGATGGAAACATGTGGTTTGATGAGATAGATGATGAAAAATGATGTGTTTTAGTGTTTCCCATGTTGGAGTTCGTATGGGTATATTTGAGTTTGAATGGAAATGGACGAGTGCTGTCAAAAGTGCAGGAAATGGCTTTTTAATACGTGGGAACCGGTTCCTGTATAGGAGGAACCGGGTTGCCCTTTGAAAATTTACAAAGAACTGAAAAATTACACGTGGGAACCGGTTCCTGTATGTGACGGAACCGGGTTCCCATACATTTTTCCAGCAAGGAGGTTTTGGGACTTTTCAGGAACCGGTTCCTGTCTGTGACGGAACCGGGTTCCAACTTAAATTTTTGAAAAATGTCAAACTTTGAAAATTCATAACTTTCAAACCGTAAGTCCGTTTTGAGCGCCGTTTTGGACGTTATTTTCTAAATTTAAAGCTCTATTTTATGAAATGAAAATATTTTCCAAAACTTGAAATTATTTTGAAAATGGGCCAAATTCCGAAATAGATGACTATTGACTGACGCATATTGATGTGTATGCAGTAGAGATCCTGTGGTGATGGATATATTGATACAGAGTGAATGTAAAGCATGTTATGCTGTTGTTATTTGTGTGCATGATGGTTGGATTATCATGTTTTTGAGTTTGATTCGGTTTATGATAATTGGTGTAGTCATGATTGTATTGATATCATGTGTTTGTTGGTGTTGTATATGACTGATGGCTTTTGACCTTAATTGTCGATGTTGTGATGAATTGTTCATGATAGGAGATTGTATCACGTTGTGGGTGATGGGGGTGTATGATGTCTGAGGTGGTCATAACCTGTGTTGATGTATGCATGATTGGTTGATATATCATGTTGATTGGTTTGCATGTTATTGCTGATGTTGATGTATGCATGATTAGTTGATATATCATGTTGATTGTTGAGATTCAGTTATGTTCAATGAATGTATACATAGACTGATTGATGTTGCATGCTAGTGATGTGCGTGCATATGCATTGTTTGGTGAAGTTAATTCCCATTGTGCGGAATTTGACTTGGATTGCCGATAACCGATACCCGAGTGAGGATGGGTGGTTAGTCGGATTCGTGTCCGAGTGGTTATGGACGAATCGATGGTACCGTATTCGGTTGATGAATGGATCGTGTTGGGTGACTTGGTCACGAGTCGGTACCGCATGCATTGAGTCCATTATATTTGTATGGAATAGTAACATGTTAGGATGTCTTCCGTTACTATTCTCGATTGATGATTGTTGTGCATGATGATTATATGATTGTAATTGTGTATTGAATCGAGTTATGTTGAAATGGGTGGATTAATATGCTTGAAATATATTGTTAATTGAGAAGCTTATAATATGCTTTAATTATGAGAAGTCTCACCCTTACTTTACCATTTCGATTAAATTAGCAATGAGGAGTCGGTGAGGATGGCTCTAGAGCTCATCATTTTAGTCCGTGTGTCGTTGTCATGCTCGATTAGGTTGTAACATGGGAACGCTTAGTTAAGAGAATCATTATTGTTTAATAGTTTTGGATTTGAATTCCTTGAGAACTATGATGTTTTATTAAATTTTGGGTTTGGTATCTCCACTGTAAGACATGGTCTTATAATGATTAAATTGTTGAATGATGATCCTCGCAGTAGCTACTGCTTGAATGAAGGTTTATTCTATTTATTAATTGTGACATCCCGTGACTACCGTGTTAAACTCGATTAAAGATGATTTAAATGTTAATTTAATTAATATATTCGGGTATTTAGATGGGTGTTACAATAGTGGTATCGAGCATAGTCGGTCGTTGTGACCAAAGGTCTTAATGTCATTACTCCTTCAGATGCGACATGTGTGTGAAACACCGCGATACTTGCTTGTTTTCCTAACTACTTGGTTGCAGGAGTGGTTTAGAAGCCTGGGGAGAGGCTTTATCTCGATATGTTTTGGTGTGAAGAGTTGGATCGATGTGTTATTGATTATATGAGTGTATGTGGTTAGACCGCATAGTTGCCCGAATTTGAGGATTACGAATTCGAGAATTGTGATGATGGTCGATAAGGTTCTCTTAAGTGGTAACAATTATGTACTTGTGTTGTTCGCATCATCGGGAGTGGAGGACGATGTTATGGATAATGATGTTCCATTGGGTGTGAGTTCGACGCTTCCGGAACAATAGCGACTCACCGTCTCGAGCAAGATGTTGGATTAGCTTGAGGTCATCCTTGGGTTGGATGTTTGAAGTTAAACCAAGTGATTATGAATCGTTATGATGAGTCGATGCATATTCTTGGCCTAGAAGATATTTGGTAATTAAGAAGGATGACTCTTAGAAGATGAAGTCGTGTGGTTGAATGTTGCAACACTTCCATTGATTGTGGAACCGTCTGTGAGTTGCCTCTTGGTGTTCTTGAAAAGATTAACGTGTCGTGTCAATGGTTGATATAAAGTATGCAATTGTGTGAATTGGTTATTGAATTGTAACTTGACACAATTAATCATGGTGAATGATGTGTGTTGGTATGTTGAAGTTAGGATCTCAAATTTTGTATTCGTGATGTTTTGGGATTTTTGACTTCACAAGGTGGAAATCGATTACCTATCACAGGAATTGATTTCAAGTGACAACATTGTTTTGAAAACTTGTAAGATTCATAATTTGAGTTTTGGATGTCCGATGTGAGTTCCGCTTGAGCGTTGGAAAGATAATGTGATGAACTTTGTTTTAAAATGGTCCCAAGACCGAAAGTAATTATTTATCATGTAATGATGTTTGAGGAGAATCGAGTTGTTGTTGATGTCGTTCTTGGTACAAAACTTGTTTTATGACACCGTGCAAGATGTCAACTTTTGAGTTAAGGGAATTGAAGAAGCTATTGGAAGATGCGCAGTGAAATGGATTTGTAAAACTAAGTGTATTGTTTGGGGAGCTCTAATTTCCTTAGTCAAGGAGGAAGAGAGTAGCGCGAATTGCGTGTGAATTTTGATAACTGATTTAAGTGGTGATTAAGACTAAATATCTATTTCAAATTGTTGGTGATTTGATGGATCAATTAGTTGGAAAGTATGCCTTCAGTAAAGTTGAGTTTAGATTAACTTACCTTCGTGGTCAGGTTAAGGATGAAGATAGTTAGAAAGAAGCTTCTAAAACTCGGTATATGTATGTTGAATGTTGTGAGGTGAATTCCAACTTCGAAAGAGGAGTAGAATTTTGTTAAGTTTCATGGTGTAGATTACGGTATGAGGATATGAGTTTTCTTTATCATGTTATCTTAAGTGACGTTAGCTTCTGAGGAAAAGATAAGTGGTGTTAGAGGAAATAAATTCGACAGGAAGTGCAATCATGTTTAAGATGTCAAAATATTGACATGTGTTAAGAAAATGTTGGAAGTTCTTTTACCGATCATATGATGAGATGTATTACCGAGATTGCATTTGAAATAACATTCAGACTGAACATATATGGATCCTAGATGTTATGAGGTTTAAAGGGAGACTAAGAGTTGTGAATGTCGTTAAAGTTCTCCGCATGGATAAGGGCTTCAAATGGGGACAAAATGCGTTAGGGTGTATTTGGTATGTAGCGTCTCACGAGGAGGAAAATACTTAACGTTTGTACGATGCTAAGTGCGGGTGAAGGAGATTATGTAAATTGTTTGATCAATGGTATCTCATCGTCGATATCAGATGAGAAATAAGTTTGGAAGAAGTCGTAAACCTTAAAGGAAGATTATTGGACCATGGTGCTTGGGTGACTTCGAGCACAAGTTCTAAAGGAACGCTATTATAGTTTGGTACGGTGGTTTATAATCCATTGTGATTGCCGGCTATCTATTGACAAATTGAGGAACTGATCACCCTTAATCTCTTGTTGATAATAGACGGGATCGTGTTGGATTTAATAGACTCATCTTGCAAGCTTGATAGTGTGGGGAGTGGTTGACGTTCTATTGAGAGGATAGTAGTTCATCAGTTCGCATGAAACTAAGAGGAAAAGGACTATGAAAAAGACTTGGAAATTATCTAGCGGGTCGGGGACTGGAGTGTGTATGCAAGTTGAAGCCGCAGAGTGGAAGATTTAGAATGTAAGAAGGTGAACAGTGATTTTGGTACATGTTAAGGAGAAAGTCTAAAGATAAATATGAAACTTGTAGAGCTGGTAGTTGATGGAACTCAAATGAAGATAATGACTTAAGGTGATTAATCAGAGTTGCGTAGCGAAAGCGTAACGTGATGCACTTTGTTATGCGAGTATGATTTCTTTTGGAAGTCACAAATCAAACATTAGAAGGTGTGGAGTTTATGAACTATTAGAGATTTCAGAATAGAATTGTTGGGTGAAAGGTTCTATGTCTTATTGATGTTACATCCATTATAAGAGATGTATTAATTGCAAGCTCTGTCGTTGGAACGTAGCCTCGTGGTACTGGCATTGTGTATGAATGTTGGGGACATTGCGGTTCGGTGGAGGTTCTTATAATTGTGCTGCAGTGTAAGGAAGTGATAAATCGTGTATCTTAGAGTGAATGGGGTAAGGAGTGAGCTGAGCTGATGTATTCTTAACCCGATAGCAATGGATCGTGTGGGATTCTAGTGGTTGAATAAGAAGGATATTTGTTAGTGATATTGGAAATGATGTCAAACATGACGTGATAGTTGGAAGGAAGGATTTCAAGAGCTGAAGAGGAGGTTGACTAGTGCTCGATCTTCATTTTGCCGAATCCGACTAAGTCTTTTGTTGTGTACTGTGACGCATCATTAATGGGAATAGGTGGTGTGTTGATGCAAGATAAGCAGGTTGTGGCTTATGCTTCACGACAATTGAAAGTGCATGAAAGGAGTTATCCGACTCATGATTTAGAGTTGGTAGCTGTTGTATTTGTTTTGAAGTTGGGGGAGGCATTATTTATATGGTTCTCGAATCGAGGTATTAGTGATCATAAGAGTCTAAATATCTCTTTGATTAGGAAGAGTTGAAATGGTTGCAGTCAAAGAGATCGCATTGGTAAGAGTAGCTTGGGAGGACCAAGCAGATGGAATTGTTACACGGAACCGGAGAGTCAGATGAAGGACTCATATTCCGAACTGTTCGTCTAAGTGGTGTTTTCGAGGACGAAAACTCTTTTAGTGGGGGAGAGTTGTGACACCCCGATTTAATTCAGAAATTAAATAAATAGGAATTTAATTATTTAATTAATTAAGGACTTGAATTAATTATATTTTTGGAATTTATGGGATTAATTGAAGAAAAGAAGAGATGGAGGTGTGAGGTGTAATTAGGGGTGTGAGGAGTAAATTACACTACACTTACTAATTACCATTTGTTTTATTTTATTGGAATAAATAAAGGATTATTAGAAGGAATATAAAAAGGAAAAGAAAAGAAAATAGGTTTTTTGGAAGAAAAGCTATTATACGTAGAGTTGGAGAAGAGAAGAGAGGAAGGAAAACCTAGAAGCGTCAGAATCTCGAAGAACCCACAAGGTAAGGGGTGATTTCGACTGATTAATGCTTATTATAGGTTTTGATGTTGATTTTATAGATCATGGCATGTTAGGAATCTGTGTTTAGGAAATTCTAGGTTTCCATGGATGTATACCTAATAGTGTCAGTTGGTGTCAGATTGAGTCTGATTGTGTCAGAATGTGTATGGAATGTGATTAGAGTGTCAGTAGATGAAAATAGATGATGGAAACATGTGGTTTGATGAGATAGATGATGAAAAATGATGTGTTTTAGTGTTTCCCATGTTGGAGTTCGTATGGGTATATTTGAGTTTGAATGGAAATGGACGAGTGCTGTCAAAAGTGCAGGAAATGGCTTTTTAATACGTGGGAACCGGTTCCTGTATAGGAGGAACCGGGTTGCCCTTTGAAAATTTACAAAGAACTGAAAAATTACACGTGGGAACCGGTTCCTGTATGTGACGGAACCGGGTTCCCATACATTTTTCCAGCAAGGAGGTTTTGGGACTTTTCAGGAACCGGTTCCTGTCTGTGACGGAACCGGGTTCCAACTTAAATTTTTGAAAAATGTCAAACTTTGAAAATTCATAACTTTCAAACCGTAAGTCCGTTTTGAGCGCCGTTTTGGACGTTATTTTCTAAATTTAAAGCTCTATTTTATGAAATGAAAATATTTTCCAAAACTTGAAATTATTTTGAAAATGGGCCAAATTCCGAAATAGATGACTATTGACTGACGCATATTGATGTGTATGCAGTAGAGATCCTGTGGTGATGGATATATTGATACAGAGTGAATGTAAAGCATGTTATGCTGTTGTTATTTGTGTGCATGATGGTTGGATTATCATGTTTTTGAGTTTGATTCGGTTTATGATAATTGGTGTAGTCATGATTGTATTGATATCATGTGTTTGTTGGTGTTGTATATGACTGATGGCTTTTGACCTTAATTGTCGATGTTGTGATGAATTGTTCATGATAGGAGATTGTATCACGTTGTGGGTGATGGGGGTGTATGATGTCTGAGGTGGTCATAACCTGTGTTGATGTATGCATGATTGGTTGATATATCATGTTGATTGGTTTGCATGTTATTGCTGATGTTGATGTATGCATGATTAGTTGATATATCATGTTGATTGTTGAGATTCGTTATGTTCAATGAATGTATACATAGACGATTGATGTTGCATGCTAGTGATGTGCGTGCATATGCATTGTTTGGTGAAGTTAATTCCCATTGTGCGAATTTGACTTGGATTGCCGATAACCGATACCCGAGAGGATGGGTGGTTAGCCGGATTCGTGTCCGAGTGGTTATGGACGAACCGATGGTACGTATCCGGTTGATGAATGGATCGTGTGGGTGACTTGGTCACGAGTCGGCACCGCATGCATTGAGTCCGCATTATATTTGTATGGAATAGTAACATGTTAGGATGTCTTCCGGTTACTATTCTCCGATTGATGATTGTTGTGCGATGATTATATGGTTGTAATTGTGTATTGAATCTGGAGTTATGTTGAAATGGGTGGATTAATATGCTTGAAATATATTGTTAATTGAGAAGCTTATAATATGCTTTAATTATGAGAAGTCTCACCCTTACTTTACCATTTCAGATTAAATTAGCAGCTGAGGAGTCGGTGAGGATGGCTCTAGAGCTCATCATTTTAGTCCGTGTGTCAGTGTCATGCTCTGATTAGGTTGTAACACTGGGGAACGCTTAGTTAAGAGAATCATTATTGTTTAATAGTTTTGGATTTGAATTCCTTGAGAACTATGATGTTTTATTAAATTTTGGGTTTGGTATCTCCGCTGTGTAAGACATGGTCTTATAATGATTAAATTGTTGAATGATGATCCTCAGTGTAGCATGGCTACTGTTTGAATGAAGGTTTATTCTATTTATTAATTGTGACATCCCGTGACTATCGTGTTAAACTCTGATTAAAGATGATTTAAATGTTAATTTAATTAATATATTCGGGGTATTTAGATGGGGTGTTACATTCACGGTGCGGTTTGGACGGTTTTGACGCAAAAAATCATTCGAATCGTGAGAGAAAAAGGTATGCGGTTTGGTTTGGTTCGGTTGAGTTTTAGAAAAAAACCAAACCAATTGGTTCGGTGCGGTTGGTTTGGTTTCTTACAAATAATTTGTTGAGTCATACATTCACATATATATGACAACATAACTTTGTATTTGGTCATTCATACATGATACACTACTAAATTATAACAAAAAAACTAATCATATTTGGACAATAACTTTCCATTTAATATGTAAAAGTTAGATTAGACAAAAGTGAAATAATAAACATAAAATAATAGCATAAAATAATATAAAAAATATTTAAAAAAAAAATAAAAAAAATAGAAGAGATGAGAAAATAGTGAAGATGAAAAAGAAATAACATAAGAGATGAGAGATTAGAGATAAAGATGTGCGATACAATGAAATTGAAAGAGAGAAAAATTGCATAAAAAATAAGAACGTGAAGAGGAAACAATATAAGAGAGTAGAGATTAGAGAAGAAGAGGTGAAGATGAAGTGATAATATTAGGAGATATTTAAAAAGATTGAAACTGAAACCATAATTGTAAAGATGAGAAAATTGTTCGTAATCATAAGAATAATGTATAATAGGTTTAGATTTGGGTTAGATGCGCGTTAAGTAAAATTTAGCTTCTAACATAATGCGGTTTAATTCGGTTTGGTTCGGTTTTTAAAATACAAACCGCAAACCGAACCAAACCATGCGGTTTTGTTAAAAAATGACCCAAATTAATCCGAACCAAATGCGGTTTTTTTGCGGTTTTGGTTTGGTTTGGTTTGGTTTGCGGTTTTCTATTGGATTGGTTTGGTTTTGAACACCCCTAGCTGATATTGACAGGTGAGCTTATTGAAGCTGGAATCAAGAGCGGCAAAATACAGGTAGAGTCATCTTCAAATGTTGCGAAGAGATCTTTTGGTGGTAAGAAAGAAGCCAATGTTGTGTGTGGTCAAAAGAGACGTGACAAAGCTAGTCGCACTCAATCTGTGGGGGCAGTCGTGATATCCAATCCTACACCAGTGCAACCTCAACGAGACAACACGCGTAGCCAGAACGTGCCACGTGTAACACCCCAATTCTACCCAAAGTTTTATATGCAAAAATCAGAGTAATTTTAAAATTTCATAAAAATTAAATACTAAGGCGTTACACCATCAAAAATAACTCACTTTAAAACAGTTTACTTTAAAGTATAAATTTCGGATACATAGCATCGCAGGAAAAACATAAATTGATTCATAGAAATCAAAACATCTCCTTTATTAAACTTCCTCATCAAAATCATGTTTTTATGAATTATGGTTCTTATTCACAAAAGGAATGATAATAAAACAACAACAACAAGACGACATAAATATTTCCCCCCGAGTGCTACGTATCAGAGCGACACCGACTCGACTAACAGCAACTATAGACTCCGTCTTCAAAACCTGCACGTTACCAATATATAGGTAACGGCGAAACAAGTAAAGGGTGAGATACTCCAAAACATATAATTAAGGCATGATAAAAAATATATATATATAGTTTCGGAATTATAAAGGGTATGAATTAATAGGTGTAATTCCAACACATAATCAAAACTCACTTACTTTACTCGCCATCCTAATGTGTATAATCTACTCTATATCACCATAACCTCATCGGCATAAAACGTCGCAACAACACATAACCCTCCGTCACCACGAAATCGTCACGAGCTAATACATCGCTAAATTAACACGGTAGTCTTAAACAACAACATCAACCAACAACATTAAATAATGCTAGTAATATAAGCAACATAACAAATCATCACAAATTGGCTAAAGCCCATCCTCGCTTTTGGCATAAAGCCTCATCTTCGCTTTTGGTATAAAGCCCATCATCACAACATCATCACAAACATCATCACATCATATATCATCGAAATTCAATATCATCCATCAATCAACAAAAACCCAACGCCAAACAACTCAAACATAAACATAACCGACTCCATGAGACACGACTATGTTATGCATGTGGTACCCATCGCTTTGTCCGTAATTAGGGACACTTATAAAGCCGATCTTCGCCGCATAAAATCCATCATCGCTGGCATAAAAGCCTCTTCGCAGCATAAAAGCCCTCTTCGCTTATGCAATGTATGTGACTCGACAATAAAACAACACAACACAAAAATATCATCATCGCTCATCCAAATTGGCATAAAGCCCACATCGCCATAATTTATCCAAAACAAGATAAATATATCATCGCATCCTAATTGCATTATACAAACATCATCAATAAATTCATCAAAAGTCATGCATTCACAAATCGGAAGCATTTATTAACAACATCAGTTTAATCATCACATTGCATATCAACAGTATTCATTAATAAATACACCGTCGCAAAACTTACGTTTATTAACGCCGCATCGTTATCAATTAATTCACCAAATTCCGGAAACGGAAAAATAGACAAAACGTCAATAATCGTCGCGAAAGTAATTCCTAATAACCGGTATTAATCATAATCGTCGGCGTCGAAAACTGATTGTCCAAACGTGCCTTAAATCCACTAAAACAAAATCCGGTTCAATTTACCGTAATTTAGCCTATTTCGGGTCGCTCCGTAAAAACTCACAATTTTGAAAAACTAACTTCACCACTACGTTCTACACGTCAAACTTAGCTAGCACGTCAATTTTCGTTGAATTCGGAGCAACTTGCTCCGTCGCCGAATTTATCAAAATCGAAAAATCGGAACATAATCGGGTTCTAAATTTAATCGGCTATCTTATCCCCTAATTATATTTTATGGTTACCAAATATTACTAGGTGGAATTAAGGATTTAAAAATAAACAGAATGTATTTTTCAAGAAAATTATGCAGGAAGAATTTCATGACAGCAAACAGCAAATGCAAGTTACGGCAAGCAGGATTACGGATTTCATTGCACATTCCTTGCTCCAAAATAAGAAAGGAGGCGTGGGCCTCAAGATAAAGGGGTGGGCGCCTCCCCTCTAAAGTGCCTCCCATCCAATTCGTCCCTTCCATTCCCTTGAATACAGTGTTGTTTCAAATTTCCTGCATAATTTCATTCCAAGTTTCTTGTTTCCATATTTTTTTTTGTTTTCAAATTTTACAGTAGTTTTTCATTTCCATTATCACTTCTATTTTCATTTAATATGTTTTCAAATTTTACAAGTAGTTTTTTTTTTCATTTCCATTATCACTTATATTTCCATTTAATATGTTTTCAAATTTTACAAGTAGTTTTTCATTTCCATTATCACTTATATTTCCATTTAATATGTTTTCAAATTTTACAAGTAGTTTTTCATTTTCATTATCACTTATATTTCCATTTCTATTTTTCCAAACACTACAACACTAACAACAATACATCTATAATCTCTACAACAATTCCAACTCTTCTAAACATCTCAACAATCACCCAACAAAATCCTATAACTTACTATCAATTTTCCCCCAATCCAAACTATCACTAATAAACCCTAACAATATGAAATGGAAATCAAACCATCAAACACCCAACTCAAAACCCCAACACCAATTTTCATCATAAATCCACAATATAAGTATCAAAACCCTAACTATAGGAAGTGGAGAATCAAACCTCTTACCTCTAATTATTGGATGATCCAAGATGCTCCAACAAAACCCCAAATCCATGCTTGCTCTTATTCCTCTTCTTCTTCTCCAAACCCTCTCTTTCTCTCAAGCTTCTATGTTAGGTTGTTGTTGGAAAAGGAAAGAAATACAAAGGAAAAGGTTTTATAATGGTGTTTCTACTAGCTTCCTCTTTATGTTTGCTTTTTGTGTTTTTGAATGGAAGGAAAATGAGGAGAAATGGTTTATAATGTGTTTCTTAGTTGAAAACCCAATTCTCATCAATTACTCCTCACACCCCTAACCAATTCTTACAATATACACATTAATAATATTTACCAATATTATTTATTCAATCAATTAAAATAATTTCGGGGAATTAAATATCGGTCCGAATAATATTTTACCGAACTGAACAAAACGTCTCCAAATATATTAATAGATATACCGATTAATATAATTATTTTCGTCGCCAAAACAATCGCCAAACGATAATTCAAAAATATTAATATAATATAATATTAAATAAAACGGGCGTTACACCACGAAGACAGTTTACGAAGATCAACATGTCATTATCTCAAGCACTGCAACACATGTTGAAAGCATAGCTAATTACCTTGAGGGATCCTCCTCGGCACGTCAACACTTCCTCTCCAAAGTACAATCCTAATGTGAGGTGTGCATACCATTCCAACAGCCCAGGGCACGACACCAACAACTGTTGGGCTCTAAAGAATAAGATTCAAGACATGATTGAAGCAAGGAAAATTGAATTCGACCCTCCTGTCGAAACTCCAAATGTGATCAATGCACTAATGCCTGACCATGGTAAAGGTTCCAATGCTATTGACAATGACTCCTATGTTTATGATGTGAACGAGCTGACTATTCCTTTGATGACTGTCAAGAGAGATTTGCTGCAAGCCGGTGTATTTCTAGGATGCCCTGATGACTATCGTTGGTGTGCATCTGAGTCTGACGGATGTGCTTGGTTGAAGAGACGTATTCAACGCATGATGGACAACCGAGAAATGCTATTTCTGAAACCTCCATTTGTGGAGAATTTGTGCGAAGACATTTCTAAGAATCTTAAGATCGAAGACGTAAGCGAAGCCTTACCAGAAGTCTGGGATACCTTGGGGAAGCCAAGTGGAAAGTTTGATTTCATGGTTAGATATACCGCTCCCGAAAGTTACAAGATTCCAATCGAAGACATCAAGGCAACCAGATGGGGAGACGATTACCCTGAAGGCTATGCTTATGTGAACACAATAAGGATCACCTCTGTCGATCCTGCGCCTAGAGTGGCACCTCTCATTATTACTTCTCCCAGATCAATTCCATATTCCTCTGACAAAGCTATACCTTGGAATTATGGGGCCGAAGTTTACTATCATGGCATCAAGCAAGAACCTTTGATCGTTGAAGACATTGCAGTTGAAGCTACCAATCCTGACATCGACAACATCACCGGATCAAGCAAAGTAACCAGAACCAGAAGAGTATTTTCTACAAAGATCTCTCCTCCAAAGGATACTACTACGCCAATTCGCATTCCTGCTATCGAATCAGTTCCTGAAGCTAGAGGGAAAGAACCAGTGACTCATCCTGCTCAGACAGAAGTACCAAAGGAAGTTTCCGAGGATACCTCCAAGCAAGAAATGGAGGAAATTCTGAAGATCATCAAGAAGAGTGACTACAATGTTGTGGAACAGTTGGGACAAACTCCGTCCAAGATATCCATGCTAGCTCTACTGTTGTGCCCGGAGGCTTATGCTAAAGCCTTGGTAAGGTTTCTGAAGAATGCTCACATACCGCAAGACACTACTGTTGATCAATTCAAAGGTTGTATTGCTAGCCTGACTGCCAAAAATGGTTTAGGTTTCTCTGATGCTGATTTAACTCCTGCCGGAAGGAATCACAACAAAGCCTTGCACATCTCCATTGAATGCAAGGGCACTACATTATCTAGCGTATTGGTGGATATTGGTTCTGTTCTGAATGTTCTGCCGAAGAGCGCTCTCGACCGACTTAATGCTGAAGAAGTGGTCATGAAGCCCAATGACATAATTGTAAGAGCTTTTGATGGTTCGAAAAGAGCAGTACTTAGAGAGCTCAACCTTCCAGTTAAAGTCGGTTCCCAGACTTTTGACTCTACTTTCTTTGTCATGGACATACGTCCAGCTTATTCTTGCCTACTTGGACGCCCTTGGATACATGGGGCAGGCGCTGTCACCTCCACCCTACATCAGAGGTTGAAGTACCCAGAGAAGGGGAAGATTATTACAGTATGCGGTGAAGAAGAATATATGGTAAGCCATCTGTAGTCATTCCGATACATCGTAATGGAAGGGGAATTTGTCGAAACTCCCTGTCAAGATTTTGAAGCAATTCCACGAGTCATGCATGTTGACTCTCTTGTCACTCTTGAAGTTACTAGAGTTCCACCAGAGATGGCGTCACTGAAAGACGCCAAAGCTGCGGTTGAAGAAAGAGGTGTACAATTTGGGGTCAGCTCCCCGACTTTCCATTCAAATCTAACAAGACTGGTTTAGGCTTCACTATCAAAGGTCATAAGACGATACGCCGCGAACGTGCCGGCAAACTTCCTTTCCACATCAACAAAAGCGGAGTCCATGCTATAGGAGACGACGATAACAACTTCGACATCAATTGGATCTTCCCAACTCCAGACGACAGACTCAACAATTGGAAGACTGAAAATGTCATACCAATCTTATTTAGACAGGAGTAATTGCTTTTTCTATTATGCTTTTCCAGACTCGAAAGCTTCATCACGTTAGTCTTTGAGCAGCGATCCCAAACTGTCATACCCCAATTTTTGACCTAATATACCTCCTTACATTTGCATCATTTCATCACTAACAGTTCAGAACAGAATTAATCAGGTATAGCTTCTACAGGTCAAAATTAGGGTTTCACAAGATTTTCATCTGATTCAAGAGACAATCAATTAGGGTTTGAGTTTTCCTCACCTCAATTGATCCATCTTAATCAAATTATCAACCTCTGATCTTCAGATATCCAACTTTTCTCATTGATCAATCGAGGATCGACCAATTAGGGTTTTGATCGAGGATGAGCAATCTCTGATTTTTTTTATCAATGAATGACTTTTTTGGTTAGAGATTGATCTTCATATCTTAGATACAACATGTTGACCTAATTTTTGGATTCAAAACATCACAGAAGTTCACAAGATTCATCAGTCAAATTCTAAAACATCTGATGAAATTTCATCTGCACAAAAAAGTCAAACTTTGACTTTTGGTCAACTTTTTCAAGACAAAACTTTTTCAATCATCAAAATACTTCAAATGATCCATCATGATCATAAAAAATCAAGAAATTTGGAAAAGTCAACAAAAAGTCAAAATTTTCAACACTTAGAAAAATTTTCAAGTGTTAAAATTTCACATTTTTTTCAAACTTCATGGCATTTTTTTCACATAGTTCCACTTTGATTTGGAAAAAACTCAAAACATGAAAGTTGTAGCCCTTGAAACAAGCTTTCCGAAATGTCCAAGAAATCTCAAATCCATGGAGTCTAGCCATACTTTTGATTTTGAAACTTAGAGCTCCAAAATCCTTGATTTTCAAGTACAAACTTTCAAAATTATAGGTCATTTTGAGTTTTTCTTTCTTTCTAGAAGCATGCCACCTTGCAAAGTGAGATAGGACTGATAAAAATCAGAGAGAGATTAATTATAATGAGATAAGATCAAGGTAAGAATTAACCATGGTTAAAAGGAAGCTTCCTTTTGCATTTAATGCAAAAATGACTTCCTTGCCCTCTAAGGCAACTTGAAAATACCAAAGTCAATCTCTTGTACTTACCATTCAGAATTTGTGACCTATAAATAGAGGTCTTGTTTGAAATTCCAAACCACACCAAAGCTATGCAAAGACATGCTTTCTCTCTTCTTTCTTAAAAATCAAGAAACATAGTGTATTTTGAGAAATCTTGCATATTTGAAATCTAGTGAAAAACCATGAGTAATTTGGTGTCTAACATGTTTTAATAGCAATATAGAACTTGTTTGAAACATAAAATCAATCCAAGAAACACAAAAAAAACAGATTTGCATTTCACACTTCAAAACTTGCCAAAACTGCCATAACTATCGAATTTGAACATTGGCTCGAGCAAGTGGTGTTTTGATCATCCAAACATCATCAACATACATCATAGAGATGATGCAGACCATTAACATCAGCATGTAACACCTCTAACCATGAATTCAAGTTTCACTTTGAGCTATATGCAGGTCGACTTGGTCAGAACATTCCAAGCTATTTCAGAGCAAGCATACCATTCATACATGATCCTTGAAGGCCGTTGGTGCTAGAGGAATCATAAAAACTCAACTGGAAACACTCTAAAGCAGAATTCGATCCCAGCTTGAATAGGTAAGAAGCTCAACTTCGAACTCTATGATTCTTTGATTCCAGTCCAAAAAACTCTTGGCCATTTTGTTTCTGCACTATCCACGATCAATAACCCTCAATCAATTGATCAATTCATCAACCATACACGATTTCAATTAGATTTTTCAGTTTTAGGGTTCTTCGTGTTCTTGAGAAATTTAATCATGTTAGGCTTAAAATAAATGAAATTAAAGAACACCATCATGTTCCTGGGCTTGAAACCAGCAAGTTTGATCTTTACATCGTTTGATTTCATCAAGAAACAAGAAATCCATGGCTGATTGAAGATTGGAGGAAGAAGAAGGTAGCTGCGCGCGTTTTTCAAATTCAAAAATCTGTTTTAAAATATATTTAGTTGGTTTAACTTCAATACACGGATGTATTGCCGCCCCAGCGGTTGCCAGCTCACTCTTAAGACTCTCATGCCATGCTTTGCCTAACAGGTCCCGGGTTCGAGTAGCCTTGGGACCATTTTGCCAAACTTTTTAATTTTTCATTCATATTTTTTTACAAACTTTGACTTTTTCAAAACCCAATCAAAACTCCTCATTTTGAGGTGATTTTTTGTACACTTGTCAATTAATGTATCTATTTTGAGATAGTGCAAAAAAATTTCAGAAAAACTTTCATCCGATTATATTTTTATCGAGCCGAAAACGGTACTTTTGAGTACTTTTCAAAGCATCTTGAAAGGTGATTTTTTTTAAACTTTCGAAGCCCGATTCTTTTCAAAAGTATATTTCATCTCTCAAAAACACTTTTGAGAACATTCTTCAAAATGTTTCATCAAACTTACATCTTTTTCCATGATCGATCCGATTAAACGATAAAACCGAATTCGTTTTCTCTCAAATTTCTTAATCGATCATGGGCCTCCCTTACGGTGTAAGTCCCAACATTCTTTATGTACATACATATTTTCCTTGTACATATCCAATTCTTTTTATAAACATACCAATTTTTACCTGTACATAATACAGATACTTTTTGTAAATACTCAAGTACAGATAAACTTCGATCGTTTGTTTCGCTCATTGTGTATACTCAATACCATTGGTATTGAAAGGAGCATTATTCTGAAACCTTTTAAACCAATGGGCCACCATCATGGTGTAAGTCCCAACCTCCTATGTACATCCACACCTCTGTACATAAATACTCGTTCATGTACATACTTACTTCCTTGTACACAATTCAAACTTGTAAATCATCAAGTTACGCTCGTTTTAAACGTTCGTTTCACATACACTTGGTTATTTTCTTCACAAACACTTGTAAAATAAACATCATGCATCTGTTTATATTTCCTTCATAAACTCCTCGTGAATACATATCACACACACACACACTTGTTTATATAATCGTCTAGTTATAACATAACAACTAGTCTAACCAATAGGCTCTGCCGAGTCACCTCCTCTTGCTTTGTACAAGGTAACTATTTCATCCGAGTTTAGCCTCCTCTTAGGCTTCATATAAGAAAACTCATTCATCCGAGTTTAGCCTCCGCTTAGGCTTCATATAAGACAACACTCGCCGAGTCAGCCTCCTCTGGGCTTCGTCAAAAGAACTCCTCATTGAGTTTAGCCTTCTTGGGCATCATACAAGAAAGAGACCAGAAATCTCTTAAACACCTCCTATTGGGCTTCCAATACAAAGAATCACCCGCTAGATAGAACCCAGAGTATAATTTCCTGAAATTGCTCTTAATCCTAAAAGGATGGTTTCCTTGAAATCCTTTTAAAAGCCAAAACCACCATACCCTATAGCTTCCTCTTGAGCTTCATACAAGGACCCTCGATGACCCTAATGCCTCCTCTTGGGCTAACAATACAAGGACCCATGGGCTTCTTAAAAGCATCCCTTAATCCAATCAATTTCTCCTCGAGATATAGACATCTATCATCTTTATGGAAGAAGTATCTCATCTATCACATCACATACAATTAAAAACTTTTCAAACTCTTTTCAAACAAAAACATCTCTTAATCGTAAGTGGTAACGCTTGTACACTCAAGCAAAACACCCAATGCTTACAATTAAAAGATTCAATCATTTTCAAACATCTTTCTAAAACTCGTAAGTGGTAACGCTTGTACACTCAAGAAAAACACTTATAACTTACGATGAAAGATTTCAATCAATCAAACTTTCAAAATGTATGTGATGAAATAGATTAGATACATTTTTCATTAAGATGACATTCGTTTGTCTTACTAACATCCCGTTGCTTCCACTAGCATAAGTGGGAACTACGATTGCTCTGACTTTCTCAACATCCTTTTGAGAATACGTAGGCACAAGGTCTCATCCTTGCCGAGAAAAATTTCTTTCTCCCTCAGACCAAACAAACCATAGATCCCTTTAGATCCGAGCTATAAATGCTCTGATTCCCATTAGGGGATATGTATGCAGAAGATCCAAAGATCTTTGCGAGCACAATAATAACAAAACCTAGGATCCCACATAATATATCCTTCTTAAAATCCAAAGGAGAAACTTTCTCAATCATAGAAATAGCAATTAAAACACACAAACATATCAAACATATTCATATATAAAGCTATAGATAACTATATATATTTAGGGTGCTCCATCTATTCCCTTTATATAACAAACCCCCTTACCCAGAATCTCCCCAATGCGTTACGTCTAGTTTGCGCTAGTCGTAATGCATATCAAAATCAATTGAGGGTATTATCAGCTTTCCCCTTTTTCATAATCATTAAAACATCTTTTCTTGTGTTGAAAATAATAAAGCTTGATGCTCGCGACATCTTTATAAACAAATCAAAAGAGTAAATCGTTTTGAGCCAGAGGATCCGAATTTAGATTCGATTCTCTAGCGCGACACTTTTTAACGCGAACAGGAAAAATGGCGACTCTGCTGGGGAGCCTATTCTGAAATTTTGATTTTTCAAAAAAATGTGACTCTGCTCAAGAGCACCAAGCTTTTTTGTTTTCAAAAAGAAAAAAAGGGGTTAAGCTTTCATATGTGCGTATGTTTGTTTTTCTTTATTGTGTGTTTTCGCGATTTCATCTGATGGAAAGAAATCCTAACCCGGATTTAAGAAACATTTTAAGATCTAGGTGGGGTATAGTCCTATTAACTTTTGAGAAGTCTCAGTACTTACGGAGTTAATTTGAGATCCCTCTCTCAATGGAGGTTGTTTTGGGAGTATTTGTGTTAAGCAAGTATTTGCGAAGACATTTTGCTTTCAAGAGAACTTGCGAAGCTGAGTGGCTGTAGAACACATAACCCACCCTGGCCATTTAGGATGTAGTGCAGAAATTATTCGGGTGTAAGCTTAGAATAATTGTCATGCGAGACTACGATCAGGCGAGTTTTTCTTGAAAAATATTATTGGACTTCGAGTATTCAACAAATCCGATAATATTTCAAAGAGAAGTGTTGAGCCTGTATTATCAGTAGAACCTGTTTCACAGATGAATTAGCCCTTAGAACTTACCCACGTTTGATTCTTATCGTTGGCCTCATGCTCGTGACTTCGAACGCTTGACCGCGTGTATAACTACTAACCATGTTTGTAACATTCATGCATTCATTCAAAAACTTCATTTCTCTTCCCATTAACAAGGAATTTAGAGATTTTTCTTTGTAAATATTTTAGGTTAGAGTGATGGACGTCAGAGGAAGATTCACCAAGAGATACAGTTTTAGAATTCCTGACGTAGGGAAGTTAAAAGAGTTAGCATCCTTGGTAGAAGATCCCTCGGATTTCAGAAAACTCTATGGAACTCTTTTAACTATTCTGAACACTAACATTGATGAGGGACTTCTCAAAACTTTCGTTCAGTTTTATGATCCAGTCTATCGCTGTTTCACTTTCCCTGACTATCAGTTGATGCCTACTTTGGAAGAGTATGCACACATCCTAGGTATCTCAGTATCAGACAAAGTGCCTTTCAATGGTTTGGAAGCCATTCCCAAGTCACCAGTCATTGCAACAATGACTCACTTAAAGAAATCTGAGATAGACAAAAACCTAACTACCAAAGGAAAACTCTTAGGACTAACTTCAAAGTTCCTAATGGAGAAGGCTCTTAAATTCTCTGAAGCCGGTAGTATGGTAGCCTTTGAAGCTATTTTAGCTTTACTCATCTATGGATTGGTGTTGTTTCCCAACATCCCAAGTTTCGTTGATATCAACGCCATAAGGATCTTTCTGATTGGAAATCCCGTACCCACTTTGCTTGGTGACACGTACTTCTCCATTCATCATAGGAATCGTCAAGGGGATGGAACTATCGTGTGTTGTGTACCTCTGTTTTTCAAATGGATTGTCTCACACTTACCTAAATCTCCTATCTTCTGCGAAAACAAATACAATTGGCATTGGTCAAGAAGACTCATGTCTCTTACGAACGACGATATCCATTGGTATACCTTGGCAGACAATGAGATGGAAATCATTGAGAGCTGTGGAGAATTTTCCAACGTACCTCTCATTGGTACGAAAGGAGGAATCAACTACAACCCATTCCTGGAGAGACGTCAACTCGGATACGCAAACTCTAGTAAACCTCTCGGTTTTACAGTAGAGAGCTACTCCTACCATGAAGGGGAAGATTCCCAAGGTTTAAAAGCCAGAATGATCAGAGCTTGGCATCACATCCGAAGAAAAGGAAAAGGAAATGCAAGGAATTGTGTAGCCATGGAAATCTACACTTCTTGGGTAAAGAAAAGAGCGAAGGAATTTTGAATGCCTTATGCTTATGAGGAACCTATGTTCTCAATCGCTTCCAAATCAACAATTTTTCCCGTCGAAACCATGGGAGAATACCAAGAAGCTTTGGCCAATATGAGACTTGAGAAAGAAGCTTTGGAAGACAAGTTCCTTAAGACTGATCTTGAAAATGAGAAGCTCAAGAAGCAAGTCAAAGATCATGAAAAGACGCTTTACTTCCAAGATGAGTGGCTCATGGAGAAAGATGAGAAGATTCGTCAGAAAGATAACGCGATCAAAAGATACATCAAAGAAAGGAAAAGAAAGCTTGAGGAAATGACAACCAGCGATCCTACTCCCGACGAGTGGAAGAAAGTCATTAGCAAGCTAAAAGCCGAGAAAGCTGAACTGAAAGCTCACTATGGGAAGGAAATCCTGAAATTGAAGCTACACCAAGCCTTTGGATCTTCATCCGACGAAGGCGATTAATTAGTTTAGATTGTAATTTTTTATCATTTATTTTATCATTTGTGTGAGCAATGCTCAAAAAACGATTGTTGTAATCTTCTTTCAATAATTAATAAAATATGTGCTTTCCATCCAAATATTTGCCAGAAATTTCTCTTTTAGTGTAAATTCTTTGGAAACTTTTTTACATTCATAATCATGCATCATACTTTGCATATCGAGTCTATTGTCTAGAGTCTGATCTTTTGGAATTTTTGAACAGAAAAGAAAAGATCGTCAAGATGTCGCGTCTTAGAGTTTCTCGACCACGTCCACAGCTGACTCGAACATACGATACACGTTCAAAAAGAAGGAAAGTAATGGAAGGAGTTGAGAAAGAAAATGTTGAGCTTCGTAGTACAGTAACAACATTGCAAGAAGAGGTGGAGAGACTCACTTCTTTGGTCAATTCATTGGCAGCGGCGCAAAGTCAGCAAGCAACATTGAGCAGTCAAAATCAAACAGCGATTTCAGAGGTCACTACTACTCCAGTTTCAACTGTTGCAGCTAGTAGTTCACCCTTCAGTATGCCAGAAGGCTATCCATGGGGGCATGCCTTTCAATTTCGGCATCGGATTTCGTCAACCGACTTCTCAAGTGCAAACCACCACGCTTGAAGTACCTACTTTGCAAAACTCAACAATTACTCCGCAGCATGGAGTAAGTTTTCCACAAGTAACTATGACGGTTTCTCAACCGATCATGACGAACTCAGCCTCCGTAATGCATACTACTGCAGACGAAGAAGTTCACCATATTCCAGACAATAACACGAATCCTCGTGGCTCGATGGAGAATCTCCAGGAACAGCTCCTCAAAATGCAGCTTGAGATTAAAACAATTCGTGGAAGGGAATTATTTGGGAAGAACGCCCATGACCTATGCTTAGTTCCTCGCGTAAGGATACCTGCGAAGTTCAAAGTCCCTGACTTTGAAAAGTACAAAGGAAATTCATGTCCACGGAGTCATCTTATGATGTACGCTAGGAAGATGTCAACGTACAACGACAATCACCAGTTGTTAATCCACTACTTCCAAGAAAGTCTTACCGGTGCCGCACTGAAGTGGTACATGGGGCTAGACAGTGCGAATATCCAAACATTCAATGACTTAGGTGAAGCCTTCGTACAACAATATAAGTTCAACTTGGATATGGCCCCAGATCGGGATCAACTCCGCTCCATGTCTCAAAAGGAAAGAGAGACATTCAAAGAATACGCTCAACGATGGAGGGAAATTGCTGCCCAAGTCAACCCACCATTAGAAGAGAAGGAGATTACCAAGGTTTTCTTAAACACTCTTGGCCCATTTTACTACGAACGAATGATCGCCAGCGCTCCCGGAGATTTCACCGAGATGGTAAGCATGGGAATGCGGTTAGAGGAAGGAGTTCGAACAGGACGCCTGACCAGAGAGATAGGATCCTCTAGTGGAACTAAGAAGGTTGGAACCAGCTTTCCAAAGAAAAAGGAACATGACATAGGGATGGTATCCCGAGGGAAACCGCGAAAGAATGTCAGTCAGCAACAACAGGTAGCTGCCATAGCACCCGCCGTTAATACAAGAATTGCTCCGCAGTTCCAACAAACTCAACAGCCTCGACAGCAGGCTCAGCAGTTCAATAATCAAAACCTTACGCCCCGGGTCTCGCAATTCGACCCGATTCCAATGACGTACACAGAACTATACCCTGCACTAATAGAAAGGAACCTTGTGCAAACAAGATCACCACCTCCGGTACCGGAAAAAATGCCCTTGTGGTACAAGGCGGACGTATCTTGTCCTTTTCATCAAGGGGCACCGGGTCATGATCTTGAGCATTGCATAGCGCTAAAAGCTGAAGTGCAAAGGTTGGTAAGATCTAATATTCTCTCCTTTAAAAATACAAATCCAAACGTGCAAGCAAATCCACTTCCCAGTCATAGTGGACATACCGTGAATTTGATACTAAGGAATACAGATCGGTATCTCGTCACGGACGTGAATCTGATCAGAGGAAACTTGGTACATCTCCATGATACGTACAGTACAATGGGCGCTTTCACTAAACACGATTACGCAGCTTGCAACATCTGCTTCAAGAGCCTTCGAGGATGTCCCACCATAAGAGCAGACATTCAACGACATTGGTGACATACAGATCTACAGAAACAGAGATGACTATGACGTGAATATAGTAGGGCATTTTCCGCATCAGCTTTTAGTCTCAGATATCAACTCGGAAAATCCCGAAGTAAACGTTATTATCCCCTATTTCAATATTCCCAAACATGTGGAAATTGAGTATAACGGTTCAAATGTCCCAGGGTCTCCTTTGATGATTTGCTTACCCGGTCCTGTTCCATACAGTTCTAACAAAGCGATCCCCTATCAATACAATACAACTGTGATGGAGGATGGGAAGAAGAAACCCATGCCAACTCTTCCAGCAAATGTCAACATAACTGAGATAGGACGAGTAACACGAAGTGGACGTGTACATGCGCCGGTGCCTCCGAGGCAACCTATTGCTCCTATTGTCAGGCAAAATCCAGTTAATGCACCACCCGAGAACCCCATGAGGATTCCCGTTGTTAATCCAGACACAAATGTTGGTCTGTCTGATAGAACCAACAGCAACTCGGATTTTGATGAGATTTTAAAATTAATCAAGAAGAGCGAGTACAGAGTCGTGGATCAGCTGATGTAAACTCCCTCCAAGATCTCGATACTATCTCTACTTTTGAATTCCGAAGCTCACCGAGAAGCTTTAATGAAGGTGCTAGACCAAGCCTATGTAGATCACGATGTGACTACAGATCAATTTGGAGGAATTGTGGGCAATATAACGGCTTGCAATAATCTAAGCTTCAGCGATGAAGAACTCCTAGAGGAAGGGAAAGATCATAACTTAGCTCTGCATATCTCGATGATTTGTCAGTCAGACTCTTTGTCCAATGTACTAGTAGATATCGGTTCATCCCTAAACGTAATGCCGAAAACGACTCTCGCTCGTTTGGCTTATAAAGGAACACCGATGAAGTTTAACGACATAGTGGTAAGAGCCTTTGACGGATCGCGGAAATCTGTTATTAGGGAGGTTGATCTCTCGATGACAATTGGTCCGCATACCTTCCAAATCACTTTCCAGGTCATGGATGTGCCAGCTGCTTATAGTTGTCTACTAGGAAGACCATGGATCCACGAAGTTGGAGCTGTGACGTCCACTCTCCATCAAAAGTTGAAGTTCGCAGTAAATGGGAAGCTCATGACTATCAACGGTGAACAAGCTTTACTAATAAGCCATTTTTTCAGTTTTTCTTTCATCACAGCCAACGACGTTGAAGGGACACATCTCCCAGGACATCCGTTAGAAGATGAATCTACCAGCAAAAATAGATCATCTATCTCCTCTTATAAAGAGGCAGCGCAAATAGTGAAAGATGGCAGTGCTGAAGGTTGGGGACAAGTAATAAAAGCTGCCAACAACGAGACAAAAGCCGGACTCGGGTTTGCCCCAGTATTTCCAAAAGACAAGCAAAAGGATGAAACACTTCGCCCTATCAGAGAAGTATTCCACAGTGGGGGTTTCTTAAACCCTGTTCTTCAAGAGGTTAAAGTTCTTACCATTGAAGATGATAAAGATGATCTCTCTGGATCCGAAGAGTGGAGTACTTATCTTAACAGCCCTGAATATGTGTCTCAGGAAGAATCATACGCACCGTACTATCCTCCGACTGATCAATTCAAAGACGTGTCCCTACAGCAGAATGAAAATCCATCTGTCTCTCCCGAAGTTTGGGATACCTTGGGAGAACCAAGTGGCAAGTTTGACTACATGGTAAAATACACCACGCCAGAAAGCTCAAAAATCAGAATTGAAGACATCCAGCCCACTGGATGGGGTGATTCATTTGAGTATCCTAGTCAACCAGAGGAGTTGTATACAGCTTCTCAATCTCATAAGCAATCGAGGTTCCGAATGAAGAACTTTGCTTTAATGCGCCTGTGGAGTATGTTAAACCAGATCTTGACTATCACTACATCAACATAATTACCGAAGATCAGGGGTATGACTCGGAATACGAATTGGAAAGTGTCGCCGACAATGAGTCTCTTCACTCAGAAGATTGGAGGGTGCGTCCCCAGAATCCAACGCAAATGCCAATAGAGAGTACGTATGCTATATCCCATGCTTCCCGAGCTGTTCATCAAGCCGAAGAGGATCGTTTCAGCAGCACAAAAGGCAAGGTCAAGCGTCCAGAGTCTTCAAAGCCTGCTCGACCAACGACCAAAGTCTACTCAAGGGTTAAACCAAGTGGAAAACTACCAGAGTACCTCGACTTCCAAGGAGTTCGCCACTACTGGAAACCTGTTGAAGTTCAGACTAATGTTCATAGTTCTAAGTAGTTTATCTTTGCTTTCGTTTTGAACTCTCGCTCCGCCCAAAGCGAAGAGATGTTTTATAGGGCTTAGCTTTTAAATAATTTCTCTTTGTCTTGCCCAGGGACAAATGAGTTTGTATTTTAGGGCCCTGTTTCATATTGTGAATCATAAATCAGACGCGTTGTTTTGATTCCACACTTTGTGTTTGTTTTTCATTTTTACCCTTTCTTGGAAATGATAATTCTAAAAAACACAATAAATAAAAATCTTTAAATAATAATCTGCATACACTTTCACATTAACTTTTTCAAAAAAAAAATGATGAAGAAAGAAAAGTTAATTAGTTAAACGTAAATCAAATATGCAGATTAACAGATGGACAAATCCATTGAAAGCAATAACTCTATGCTCTCTCCAAACTTTGAAATCCCCAGTGAAGTCGTCGAGGAAGGAGTTGAAGAAGAGATCCCGGATGAGATTTCTCGACTACTTAAGCACGAGGAAAGAATCATTCAACCTCATAAAGAGCCTTTGGAAGCAATCAACTTGGGTTCTGAAGAAGACAAAAAAGAAGTAAATATCGGAGCTTCACTCGACGGCAACGTCAAGAGGAAACTGATAGATCTTCTCAAAGAATATGTTGATGTGTTCGCTTGGTCTTACCAAGACATGCCGGGTTTAGATACCCGCATCGTGGAGCATCATTTGCCATTAAGACCGGAGTGTCCGCCAGTTAAACAAAGACTGAGAAGAGTTCACCCTGATATGGCCGACAAAATCAAAAAGGAGGTTCAAAAGCAGCTCGACGCAGGTTTCCTCGTCACCTCTGAATATCCTCAATGGCTAGCCAACATAGTGCCTGTCTCCAAGAAAGACGGAAAGGTCAGGATGTGTGTTGACTACCGGGACTTGAACAAAGCAAGTCCAAAAGATGATTTCCCACTACCGCATATCGACATGCTAGTGGATAGCACTGCAAAGTTCAACGTCTTTTCCTTCATGGACGGTTTCTCTGGTTACAATCAGATCAGAATGGCTCCTGAAGACATGGAGAAGACATCATTCATCACGCCATGGGGCACCTTTTGCTACAAAGTAATGCCGTTTGGATTAAAGAATGCAAGCGCAACTTACCAAAGGGCAATGACTACTCTCTTTCATGACATGATGCACAAAGAGATTGAAGTCTACGTAGATGAGATGATAGCAAAGTCTGACACTGAAGAAGAGCATATAGAGTATCTCTTAAAATTGTTTCAGCGACTAAGGAAGTTTCAGCTCCGCCTGAATCCTAATAAATGCACCTTTGGGGTAAGATCTGGAAAACTCCTAGGTTTCATCGTCAGTCAAAGAGGTATTGAAGTTGACCCTGACAAAGTCAAGGCTATTCAAGAAATGCCTACGCCACATACAGAAAAGCAAGTAAGAGGATTTCTTGGACGATTGAATTACATCTCCAGATTTATCTCTCAAATGATTGCTACTTGTGGGCCGATATTCAAACTTCTCCGTAAAAATCAAGAGATTGTGTGGACAGAAGCTTGCCAAAAAGCGTTTGATAGTATCAAGGAATACCTGTCAAAACCTCCAATACTGATTCCTCCAGTCGAAGGAAGACCGTTAATCATGTACCTTACTGTGCTAGAAGAGTCCATGGGTTGTGTGCTTGGACAGCAAGATGAAACCGGTAAGAAGGAGCATGCCATTTACTACCTAAGTAAAAAGTTCACAGACTGTGAAACTCGTTACTCCATGCTCGAGAAAACATGTTGCGCTTTGGTGTGGGCCTCAAAACGTCTCCGCCAGTACATGATCAATCACACGACTTGGTTAATTTCCAAAATGGATCCAATCAAGTACGTCTTTGAAAAGCCTGCCTTAACAGGAAGGATTGCTCGATGGCAGATGCTATTATCTGAATATGACATCCAATACCATCCTCAAAAAGCGGTCAAAGGAAGCATTCTCGCCGATCACTTGGCTTATCAGCCGATCAACGAATATCAATCTCTCAAGTTTGACTTCCCTGACGAGGATGTTATGTACTTAAAGATGAAAGATTGTGACGAACCGCTGCCCGGAGAAGGTCCTGATCCAGAATCTAGATGGGGCTTAATCTTTGATAGAGCAGTTAACGTTTTTGGCAATGGAATTGGGGCAGTCATCATCACTCCCGAGGGTTCTCATATCCCGTTTTCCGCCAGATTGCTATTTGATTGCACCAACAACATCGCAGAATACGAAGCTTGTATCATGGGTATTGAAGAAGCCATCGACTTGAGGATCAAGATCCTTGACATATATGGAGACTCAGCCCTCGTGATCAATCAAATCAAAGACAAGTATGAAACTCATCATCTTGGTTTGATTCCCTACAGAGATTATGCAAGACGTTTGTTGACTTTCTTCAACAAAGTGGAACTGCATCATATCCCTCGAGATCAGAATCGAATGGCAGACGCCTTGGCTACTCTATCTTCCATGTTCAAAGTCAATGATTGGAATGATATGCCTAAGATCCGTATCAATCAGACGCCTTGAAATACCTGCATATGTATTTGCAACTGAAGCAGTCTTCGATGATAAACCGTGGTTCCACGACATCAAGCGTTTCCTTCAAACTCGAGAGTACCCACTTGGGGCATCGTACAAGGATAGGAAGACTCTAAGGAGGCTTTCTAGAAATTTCTTCTTAAATGAAGATGTGTTATACAAAAGAAACTTCGACATGGCTCTGCTCAGATGCGTCGACAGACAAGAAGCAGACACAATCATCCATGAAGTGCATGAAGGATCCTTTGGAACCCATTCAAATAGGCATGCAATGTCCAGAAAAATCCTGAGAGCTGGATATTATTGGATAACGATGGAATCCGATTGATGTAAACACGTCAAAAGATGTCACAAGTGCCAAATCTACGCAGATAAGATCCATGTGCCACCGACACTACTCAACGTTCTCTCCTCTCCGTGGCCTTTCTCCATGTGGGGCATTGACATGATTGGAATGATCGAACCAAAAGCGTCCAACGGACATCGCTTCATTCTAGTAGCTATTGATTACTTCACCAAATGGGTCGAAGCAGTGTCTTACGCCAACGTTACAAGACAAGTGGTTGTGAGGTTCATCAAGAACAACCTCATTTGCCGATATGGAGTTCCAAGTAAGATCATTACAGACAATGGATCAAACTTGAACAACAAAATGATGAAAGAACTGTGTGAGGAATTCAAGATTGAGCATCATAACTCTTCTCCTTACCGGCCAAAGATGAACGGCGCCGTTGAAGCAGCCAACAAGAACGTCAAGAAGATCGTCCAGAAAATGGTCATCACCTACAAAGACTGGCACGAAATGCTGTCATTTGCTCTGCATGGGTATCGTACTTCAGTACGCACTTCAACAGGGGCAACTCCTTTTTCTTTAGTATACGGCATGGAAGCAGTGCTCCCCGTAGAAGTTGAGATTCCGTCAATGAGAGTTCTCATGGAAACTAAGTTATCTGAGGCCGAATGGTGTCAAAGCAGATACGACCAGCTGAACTTAATTGAAGAGAAGCGTCTAACCGCTCTGTGTCATGGACAACTATACCAAAGAAGGATGAAGAAAGCTTTCGACAAAAAGGTTCGACCTCGTGAATTCCGAGAAGGCGACCTCGTGCTTAAGAAGATTCTGTCTTTCCAACCAGATTCTAGGGCAAATGGACTCCTAATTACGAAGGCCCATACATCGTCAAAAGAAGCTTTTCAAGCGGTGCTATGACTCTCACAACCATGGACGGTGACGAACTCCCGCATCCTGTGAATGCTGATGCAGTCAAGAAATACTTTGTCTAAAAAAAACAAAAGAACAGCTCGGTAAGTCGAAAACCCGAAAAGGGCGGCTTAGGCAAAAATGAGCGTCTCGGTGGACTGAAAACCTGAAAAGGCGGTCCCGGCAAAAATTAGAGACAATAAACAGAAATTATCCTGATAGATTGAAAACCTGAAAAGGAAATCTATGCAAAAATAAGGATACAAAAATGACAAAGTAACTACAATCAGTCTGTACTTCGTCAATCTGTGAAGAAACTTCCATCAACGGATCTTCAATCAAAATCTTCTAAAGCAACAAGCATCGTTGGAATTCAAAGTTGTTAGGGATAATAGTGGTTATTGCTTTCAATGTAGCCTTTTCCCAATAAATTATCATTTCCAACTCTTGTAAATAGCTCATGGAATCACGCCTTTGGCTGATTACCATTCTATCAATAAATTTGAGCCTTGTGCCTTTTTGTTTGCGATCCTTGCTTTGTTCTGTTTTGCAAAATAACGCTTTCCATTGTGAAAATCACTTTTTGAAACTAAAAGGTTTTAAATGAATTTTTACTTCGAAAGTTTTTGAAACAAAGCGAAATTTTCTTTTGAACTATGGATACAGAAAGAACTTCAACAGTTTCTCCACGAGTGTTTCGACCTCTGACAGAATAAAACAGCTGCTAAAGAAGTTTTCCTCTCCTCAGCAGAGATCATCAAAGGACGGTATTGTTATCCAAAAAGAATTTCCAACAAGTTGCCAATGAAATGCCTTGTTCATAAAGTTTAAGGCATGCAGCTCATCAACAGTAACATCTACGCCATCACTACAGATTTTGCTGAGTATTTGTTCGAACTGTGACGTAGTCCTTTTTCCGAATACCTTTTTGTTGTCTTTGTCAAGTATCGTCAGCATGCATATGACATTCATGACATTCATCATTCATACATAATAGCATCATTAATGCATTTTTGCATTCCTCGAAATGTTTGCTTCCATATCACTGGTTTAAATCACACTTACTCATGTAGGTATGATTATATCCCCAGCAGATTATTCCCCAAGCGGAAAAATACATTCTTTTCTCCTATTCCCCAGCTGAGATCATTGCTCGTCTGGAACAAAGTCTTGATTGACCTTTTCTTTCCAGTTTATTCCTGGATAGAACCTCGTCTCTAACCAACTCAGGTTAGGATTTCACAAGAAAAATCTACCTGCGAACAATAAGCAATAGCCTCGACATCCGAGCCGCTTATTTTCTTTTTCATCTTGAAACTTGTCATAAATGTTTGCTCTTCTTAACAAGTTCAAATCATGAAAGTTCAAGAAATCTCCGCAGTTGTCTTTCTGTCTAAAAGAAAACCTGTGTCTTTCAATCAAAATGCCCGCATCTTCTCAAAAGAGAGATCCCCGGCAAGATTGTATCTGTAAAAATAGAAACTCATTTTGAGATCTGTTTCCATCATTGTTTATTATTCACAAAGCTGAATATTCAACAATTTTCTCAAGAATTACCTTGTTATAGTTATCACTTCGCTGATAATTGGTAATATCTTTAGAGCTCGTTACCATAAACTATCACAAGGCTGATAATTGGTAATATCATTTTCACTTACCTTAAACATTGTCACAAGGCTGACAGAAGGTAATCTCCTTGTTTCCCGAAGCGAAACAGATATTCACATATATTGTGAATCTATTTTCCCAGTGAAACATATTACTTGTTTCCCAACAAACAAGATTCTATTTTCTTAGACAGATCGAGTCATCCTCCCAAATTTTTCCCCATCATATCATTTCTTTGATATCTTCTGGGTAAATCTTTTTGCAATCACTTTGCATTACTCGCATTTTTGGTATCTTAGGTCAGAAATTTGCGTATTCTGATATTTAAGTCTCTTCACACCTATCGAGATGAAGATATTCATCTTCATATCTCAGGGTAAAGAAACTTAAATAGGGGCATCTGTCATACCCCAATTTTTGACCTAATATACCACCTTACATTTGCATCATTTCATCACTAACAGTTCAGAACAGAATTAATCGGGTATAGCTTCTACAGGTCAAAATTAGGGTTTCACAAGATTTTCATCTAATTCAAGAGACAATCAATTAGGGTTTGAGTTTTCCTCACCTCAATTGATCCATCTTAATCAAATTATCAACCTCTGATCTTCAGATATCCAACTTTTCTCATTGATCAATCGAGGATCGACCAATTAGGGTTTTCATCGAGGATGAGCAATCTCTGATTTTTTTGATCAATGAATGACTTTTTTGGTTAGAGATTGATCTTCATATCTTAGATACAAAATGTTGACCTAATTTTTGGATTCAAAACATCACAGGAGTTCACAGGATTCATTAGTCAAATTCTAAAACATCTGATGAAATTTCATCTGTACAAAAAAGTCAAACTTTGACTTTTGGTCAACTTTTTCAAGACAAAACTTTTTCAATCATCAAAATACTTCAAATGATCCATCATGATCATAAAAAATCAAGAAATTTGGAAAAGTCAACAAAAAGTCAAAATTTTCAACACTTAGAAAAATTTTCAAGTGTTAAAATTTCACATTTTTTTCAAACTTCATGGCATTTTTTCACATAGTTCCGCTTTGATTTGGAAAAAACTCAAAACATGAAAGTTGTAGCCCTTGAAACAAGCTTTCCAAAATGTCCAAGAACTCTCAAATCCATAGATTCTATCCATACTTTTGATTTTGAAACTTAGAGCTCCAAAATCCTTGATTTTCAAGTACAAACTTTCAAAATTATAGGTCATTTTTTCTTTCTTTCTAGAAGTGAGATAGGAATGATAAAAATCATAGGGAGAGTAATTATAATGAGATAAGATCAAGGTAAGAATTAACCATGGTTAAAAGGAAGCTTCCTTTTGCATTTAATGCAAAAATGACTTCCTTGCCCTCTAAGGCAACTTGAAAATACCAAAGCCAATCTCTTGTACTTACCATTCAGAATTTGTGACCTATAAATAGAGGTCTTGTTTGCAATTCCAAACCACACCAAAGCTATGCAAAGACATGCTTTCTCTCTTCTTTCTTAAAAATCAAGAAACATAGTGTATTTTGAGAAATCTTGCATATTTGAAATCTAGTGAAAAACCATGAGTAATTTGGTGTCTAACATGTTTTAATAGCAATATAGAACTTGTTGGAAACATAAAATCAATCCAAGAAACACAAAAAAATAGATTTGCATTTCACACTTCAAAACTTGCCAAAACTGCCATAACTATCGAATTTGAACATTGGCTCGAGCAAGTGGTGTTTTGATCATCCAAACATCATCAACATACATCATAGAGATGATGCAGACCATTAACATCAGCCTGTAACACCTCTAACTATGAATTCAAGTTTCACTTTGAGCTATATGCAGGTCGACTTGGTCAGAACATTCCAAGCTATTTCAGATCAAGCAGACCATTCATACATGATCCTTGAAGGCCGTTGGTGCTAGAGGAATCATAAAAACTCAACTGGAAACACTCTAAAGCAGAATTCGATCCCAGCTTGAATAGGTAAGAAGCTCAACTTCGAACTCTATGATTCTTTGATTCCAGTCCAAAAAACTCTTGGCCATTTTGTTTCTGCACTATTCACGATCAATAACCCTCAATCAATTGATCAATTCATCAACCATACACGATTTCAATTAGATTTTTCAGTTTTAGGGTTCTTCGTGTTCTTGAGAAATTTAATCATGTTAGGCTTAAAATAAATGAAATTAAAGAACACCATCATGTTCCTGGGCTTGAAACCAGCAAGTTTGATCTTTACATCGTTTGATTTCATCAAGAAACAAGAAATCCATGGCTGATTGAAGATTGGAGGAAGAAGAAGGTAGCTGCGCGCATTTTTCAATTTCAAAAATCTGTTTTAAAATATATTTAGTTGGTTTAACTTCAATACACGGATGTATTGCCGCCCCAGCGGTTGCCAGCTCACTCTTAAGACTCTCATGCCATGCCTTTCCTAACAGGTCCCGGGTTCGAGTAGCCTTGGGAACATTTTGCCAAACTTTTTAATTTTTCATTCATATTTTTTTACAAACTTTGACTTTTTCAAAACCCAATCAAAACTCGTCATTTTGAGGTGATTTTTTGTACACTTGTCAATTAATGTATCTATTTTGAGATAGTGCAAAAAAATTTCAGAAAAACTTTCATTCGATTATATTTTTATCGAGCCGAAAACGGTACTTTTGAGTACTTTTCAAAGCACCTTGAAAGGTGATTTTTTTTAAACTTTCGAAGCCCGATTGTTTTCAAAACTTTTCACAAGTATATTTCATCTCTCAAAAACACTTTTGAGAACATTCTTCAAAATGTTTCATCAAACTTACATCTTTTTCCATGATCGATCCGATTAAACGATAAAACCGAATTCGTTTTCTCTCAAATTTCTTAATCGATCATGGGCCTTCCTTACGGTGTAAGTCCCAACATTCTTTATGTACATACATATTTTCCTTGTACATATCCAATTCTTTTTATAAACATACCAATTTTTACCTGTACATAATACAGATACTTTTTGTAAATACTCAAGTACAGATAAACTTCGATCGTTTGTTTCCGCTTCGCTTGTGTATACACTGAATACCATTGGTATTGAAAGGAGCATTATTCCCGGTGAAACTGCTTTTAAACCAATGGGCCACCATCATGGTGTAAGTCCCAACCCTCCTATGTACATCCACACCTCTCTGTACATAAATACTCGTTCGTGTACATACTTACTTCCTTGTACACAATTCAAACTTGTAAATAATCAAGTTACGCTCGTTTTAAACGTTCGTTTCACATACACTTGGTTATTTTCTTCACAAACACTTGTAAAATAAACATCATGCATCTGTTTATATTTCCTTCATAAACTCCTGTGAATACATATCACACACACACACTTGTTTATATAACTGTCTAGTTATAACATAACAACTAGTCTAACCAATAGGCTCCCCTGTTGAGTCAGCCTCCTCTTGGGCTTTGTACAAGGTAACTCATTTCATCTGAGTTTAGCCTCCTCTTAGGCTTCATATAAGAAAACTCATTCATCTGAGTTTAGCCTCCGCTTAGGCTTCATATAAGACAACACTCCCTGCCGAGTCGCCTCCTCTCTTGGGCTTCGTTCAAAAGAACTCCTCATTGAGTTTAGCCTTCTCTTGGGCATCATACAAGAAAGAGACCAGGAAATCTCTTAAACAGCCTCCTATTGGGCTTCCAATGCAAAGAATCACCCGCGCTAGGATAGAACCCAGAGAGTATAATTTCCCGGTGAAATTGCTCTTAATCCTAAAAGGATGGTTTCCCGGTGAAATCCCTTTTAAAAGCCAAAACCAGCCATACCCTATAGCTTCCTCTTGAGCTTCATACAAGGACCCTCGATGACCCTCGGAATGCCTCCTCTTGGGCTAACAATACAAGGACCCATGGGCTTCTTAAAAGCATCCCTTAATCCAATCAATTTCTCCTCGAGATTTAGACATCTATTATCTCTATGGAAGAAGTATCTCATCTATCACATCACATACAATTAAAAACTTTTCAAACTCTTTTCAAACAAAAAAATCTCTTAATCGTAAGTGGTAACGCTTGTACACTCAAGCAAAACACCCAATGCTTACAATTAAAAGATTCAATCATTTTCAAACATCTTTCTAAAACTCGTAAGTGGTAACGCTTGTACACTCAAGCAAAACACCTATAACTTACGATGAAAGATTTCAATCAATCAAACTTTCAAAATGTATGTGATGAAATAGATTAGATACATTTTTCATTAAGATGACATTCGTCTGTCTTACTAACATCCCGTTGCTTCCACTAGCATAAGTGGGAACTACGATTGCTCTGACTTTCTCAACATCCTTTTGAGAATACGTAGGCACAAGGTCTCATCCTTGCCGAGCAAAATTTATTTCTCCCTCAGACCAAACAAACCATAGATCCCTTTAGATCCGAGCTACAAATGCTCTGATTTCCATTAGGGGGTATGTATGCAGAAGATCCAAAGATCTTTGCGAGCACAATAATAACAAAACCTAGGATCCCACATAATCTATCCTTCTTAAAATCCAAAGGAGAAACTTTCCCAATCATAGAAATAGCAATTAAAACACACAAACATATCTAACATATTCATATATAAAGCTATAGATAACTATATATATTTAGGGTGCTCCATCTATTCCCTTTATATAACAAACCCCCTTACCCAGAATCTCCCCAATGCGTTACGTCTAGTTTGCGCTAGTCATAATGCATATCAAAATCAATTGAGGGTATTAGCAGCTTTCCCCTTTTTCATAATCATTAAAACATCTTTTCTTGTGTTGAAAATAATAAAGCTTGATGCTCGCGGCATCTTTATAAACAAATCAAAAGAGTAAATCGTTTTGAGCCAGAGGATCCGAATTTAGATTCGATTCTCTAGCGCGACACTTTTTAACGCGAACACAAACCTGAATACATCGGTCTCCAAGCAGTAACGGGTCATCTCTAGCAGAGATGTTCATCCCCAGCATGATATCTCTCGACAGCAGCAATATCCAGACTCGAAACTCGGTCAGATAGTGCATCAGAGGAAACCTACATCTATTACTCCCCAGCCAGATCTACGCACAAGGTCCCCAGCGGATTGTCTCCCAGCTTCTACCGTCCTCAGTAGGGTCTACGCACGAGATCCCCAGCGAAGTCCCTTTCAAGCTTTTATTCCCAGCAGCATTAACATCTAGACTCGAAACTTGGTCAGATAGTGCATCGGAGGAATCAAAAGCATCCCTTCCAATTCTGAGTCAGGGTTTTCAACGATTTCATCCCCAAGCTAAAGTCAGAAACCCCCAAGCGGAGCATTCACATCTTCTTCAAGATGGATATGTTTTGAAATACCAACATCTACATTCATACATTATTCATAAAAATCATAACATGTGCATATATCATTCATACGCATTGCCATGTGCTCGCGTGCATCATAATCTGCATAAGTCTAACTATATCCTGTCAAAGTTGTTTGTTTTTCCCCAGCAGGTAAAAACTACTTTTAGACGGAAGGTCGAGGATTAATACCCGAAACAAGACGGGAAACCCTATCCGAAAGACCATACAAATCATTTCCAAACGGAAGGTCCAGGATTAATACCCGAAACAAGACGGGAAACCCTATCCGAACGACTACCCGAGTTGTCCTCCGACAACATGCATTGGATCAGTACCCGAAACGAGACAGCGAAGATATCCGCGTTATGCCAACTATCTATTTCAGAAACAATCAACACAAGGATTGGTTCTGATTCTCTCTTATTATCAACAGCAACTACAGAGTCTGGCGTACGACTCAGTTGCCCTGGATGGCATCTTAAGCCCATCTCCGACTATCTGTCGACATCTTTCCACTTTCAGAATGCTGCATATTTGGTTAAAAAACCAATACGAACCAATAACTTCATTCAAAGACGAGTGTAAAGTCTAACGTACAACTCTTCTCAGATGGCATCTTAAGCCCATCTCCATGCTCCCTCCTACATTCGGGAATATCTGCAGAGCCTAGCGTACAACTCATCCTCCAGCATCAGTCTCTCCGAATGGCATCTTAAGCCCATCTCCGACGACTCTCATATTCAAGCGACATCCTTGAGTCTAACGTACGACTCATTCCCCAGTAAAGTCGACGATTTCTCCAAATGGCATCTGTAAGCCCATTCCCGCGCATCATCAATCCGCAGCGAGTGCAAATTTTCAGGTGTACTCGAATGTTCAATCATCTTCTACCTTCAGGTCACGAAAGGCAAGCATGCCAATCTAACCCTTCCAATATAAGAAGATTGAATAGGGGTAGCTGTCATACCCCAAAATTTTCCCTCTTACTTCTCAAGACATTTTTCATATCCATACTCAAGGATTTCTCAAGGGTTGATCAGACAAACCCTCTCCTAAGCAATCAAACCAAACTAGGGTTTGGCTATCCTCAGATCAAGATGGACTTCCAACATCTCCTGTGGTTATCATGCCTCGTCACATGCCTCAAGGGATCTCCATGTCAAGTTTCAAGCCTTACAAGTCAAGTTTCCTCAGACAATTGCTCAGATGGTTGAAAATCAGTTGTATTGGACAAAAAGTCAATTGTGGGCAACATACAGTCAAACTTCATAATTTTTGGTCAACATCCATGTAAGTGTTTTTAGTTGGCATTATTTTTTGGTAAAACTAGGCTATGGCAATGTCTTGATAAATGTCATGACATTCAGAGATTGAAGATAAATCCTACTTGACAAGGATGTTTAAGTACAGCTCAGAACTGGAAGCAAGTACTGTGCTGGAAATTCTGCAGAAGTTTGACTGATGTCATAACAGATGTTATGACATTCTGTGTGACATTTACTGTTCTGCAGAATCTGTTTTCCTGAGACTTTTCAGGAAGTTTGTTGAGTTGTTTTATTAGTGTTTTATGTTATTAGATTACATGCTCACGTGGCTAATTGGTTAATCTTAGTTAAACCTAAATTGGTTGTTAAAAAGACCAAGTCTTTAGGATTAATTAAGTGAACCCTAGCTATAATTATGGAATCCCAAAACTGAAGTGTTAGGACTGCTTCTATAATAAGAAAAGAACCCTTACTTTGCTGCTGCGCCTCTGGAATGTATTGAAGATTTAGCAGGTTGTAATTTGTGTAATTCTAGTTACTCTTGTGAGTCAAGCAATTATCAATTGATAAGTGCCTTGGACTAGGATTTGGTTGTAAGGGTTATTTATCACTCAAAGCTTTGAAGCACGAGTGTTGTGTCTCTTGATTAAAGCTTTGAAGCAAAATCAAGATAGTTTATTGAAGTGTGTCTTCATAATTCAATTAATCAATAGGTTGATATCATTGCTGTGATTTAGGGGGAGTGAGTAGGAACTCAAGTCTAAGTAGGACTTAGACTGAAGTTGCATTGGGTAGGTCTTAAGTGAAGGAGATAAACTGGTTGGTTTATTCTTGAATTAATTCTACTAATAGTGAATTTCCTCCCTGGCTTGGTAGCCTCCAGATGTAGGTGTAGTTATACACTGAACTGGGTGAACAATTTATTGTGTTCTTTACTGCTGTTTAAATTTACTGTGTGTATTATTTAACAGAGTGTCAGATACTGAGTCATAACATTCTCTGTGACATCACGTATCTGCTGCCAGGAATTTCAATTGGCATCAGAGCAGGCACCCTGCCTGTTATTTCTGGGTGAGATCTAGGGATAATAGTTTCTGGCGTTATGGATAAGGAAGGAGGATTTGGAGGTAGACCACCCATACTGGATGGATCTAATTATGATTACTCGAAACCTCGTATGGTTTCCTTTTTGAGATCACTGGATATTAAAGCTTGGAGAGCTGTTGACAAAGGATGGAAACATCCCACCAAGCTTGAGAAAGATGGGACTGCTGTCTTGAAACCTGAGGAAGAATGGAGCAAAGAAGAAGAGGAGCTAGCACTGGGGAACTCTAAAGCATTGAATGCCTTATTCAATGGAATTGACAGAAATATCTTCAGACTAGTACATCAATGTGAGCTGGCCAAGGATGTTTGGGACACTCTCAAAACTACTCATGAGGGGACATCCAAGGTGAAGATGTCAAGACTTCAGATTCTCACTACCAAATTTGAGAATTTGAAGTTGAAGGAAGAAGAGACCATTCATGAGTTTCACTTTAATATCTTGGAGATTGCCAACACCTCAGGAGCACTGAGAGAAAAGATGTCAGAAGAAAAGCTGGTGAGAAAGATTCTCAGATCCTTGCCTAAAAGGTTTACAATGAAAGTGACTGCTATAGAGGAAGCTCAGGATATCAGCACCTTGAAGGTGGAAGAACTTGTTGGATCTCTTCAGACATTTGAGATGGGGATCAGTGAAAATGTTGACAGGAAGAACAAGAGCATAGCCCTTGTATCCAATACTGAAGAGGTATGCAAGGAGGATGATGAAGAGAAGATATCTGAAGCTATAGCTATGCTTGGAAGACAGTTCAACAAACTCATCAAGAGAATTGATCCAAAGTCAAGGTCCAATGTCAAGAACATTCCATCTGACATTAGCAGATCTTATGACTCCAATAGAAGATCCAAGTCAGAAGAAAAGGGAAGTCAAAGCAGAGGAATCCAGTGTCATGGTTGTGAAGGATATGGGCATATTAGAGCTGAATGTCCTACCTTTCTAAAGAAACAAAAGAAAGGAATGGTTGTCACTTGGTCTGATGGTGACTCAGGAAGTGAATCTGAAGAAGAAGCAGCCAAACTTGTCACTGCCCTCTCTGGAGTGTGCAATTCTGACATGGATTCTAGTGATGAGGAAGTGACATTTGAAGAGCTTGCTGAAACCTACAAGAAGCTGTGTGTAAGAAGTGGTGAAGTATGTCAACAAAATGAGAAACAGAAAAAGCTGATTGTGAAGTTGGAGGTCGAATGTAAAGTTGGAGGTGAAGAAGAAAACACTGCTACTATAAGTCACCTCAAGGTGAAATTATAGTGTTGAACTCCAAACTTGATCGATGTCTAAGTACATCAAAATGTTGACATCCTGCTGATAAGTTGGAAGAAATCCTTGACTTGATGAACGCGGAAATAAGCATGGTGCAGGATATGAAGCAAGGAAACCTCTGGTGACAAGAAGAAGAACAGGCAAATCAATGTCAAAGAAGATGTCACACCACAAGACAGGAAATAGGGCTGGCTCAAGATATGTGGAGGCAAAGAAATTTGCTGAAAACAAAAAGAAGAACAGACCTAATAAACCGATGTCAAAGCAGATGTCTCAACATTGGGTTCAACATCAAGATCAAAGAAACATGAAGAAAAAGTTTCAAAGATGGAGATGTCATTATTGTGGGAGGTTTGGACACATAAAGCCTTTTTGCTTTAGACTACATGGATATCCTAATCAAGCTCCTTATGTCAAGCCTAAGATCAACAAGGTATCCTACACTCAACAATGGAAGAAGAAGATTGCAGCTCTGATAGCTCACACTTCCCTTAGAGTGTCTGCCAAGGAAGACTGGTACTTTGACAGTGGGTGTTCTAAGCATATGATTGGAATCAAAAATCTTGTAAATGATGTCAAACCTCACTCTACCAGTTTTGTTACTTTTGGAGATGGAGCTAAAGGAGAAATCAAAGGTGTTGGAAACTTAGATTACGGAGTTCCAAACCTAAATGGAGTGCTGCTGGTAAAAGGTTTGACTGCTAATCTCATAAGCATAAGTCAACTATGTGATATGGGATTCAAAGTCAACTTCACTAGGTCTGAATGTCTTGTTATCAATGACAAACAAGAAGTGGTTATGAGAGGAGTCAGATCAAAGGACAACTGTTACATGTGGGAGTCTGAGAACACCAACCTGTCTTCAGTGTGCTCTACAGACAAAGATGAAAAGGAGGTGAAACTATGGCACCAAAAGCTTGGTCACTTGCATCTTAGAGGGATGAAAGAGATCATATCCATGGAGGCTGTTAGAGGGATTCCAAGACTGCATATTGATGAAGGGAGAGTCTGTGGTGAATGTCAGGTTGGAAAGCAGACCAGAATGTCACATCCAATGTCAAGACATCTGACCACCTCCAAGGTGCTGGAGCTGTTGCACATGGATGTGATGGGGCCTATGCAGGTTAAAATCCTTGGTGGAAAAAGATATGCTTATGTTGTTGTGGATGACTTCTCAAGATTTACCTGGATAAACTTCGTCAAGGAAAAATCTGATGTGTTTGATGTCTTTAAAGAATTGTGCAAAAGACTTCAAAGAGAAAAAGAAGGCTGCATTGTCAGAATTAGAAGTGATCATGGAAAGGAATTTTAGAATAGCAAGTTTGATGAATTTTGTTCCTCAGAAGGAATCAATCATGATTTCTTCTCTCCTATAACTCCCCAACAAAATGGAGTTTTGGAAAGGAAAAACAGGACTATACAGGAATCTGCCAGAGCAATGATTCATGCTAAGAAACTTCCTATTCATTTTTGGGCTGAAGCTATGAATACAGCCTGCTATGTTCACAACAGGGTCACCTTGAGAAAGGGAACATCCTCCACCCTTTATGAAATCTGGAAGGGCAGAAAACCTACTGTGAAGTATTTCCATGTATTTGGTAGCAAATGTTATATTCTGACAGACCGTGATCAAAGGAGAAAGATGGACTCTAAAAGTGGTGAAGGCATTTTTCTGGGATACTCTACTAACAGCAGAGCATATAGAGTATTCAACTCCAGGACTAAAGTTATGATGGAGTCAATTAATGTCATAGTTGATGATCACCATCAGGAAAACAATGTCCCATATGATGTTGAGACATTGTTTGAGACATCACCACAAGTGTCTGATAAGGATGATGTGCCTGTCCCTACTTCACCAAAGTCTGAACCAGAGGAAGCTAACAAAGATCCTTCCATCAGAATTCAGAAAGATCATCCAAAGGAACTCATCATTGGAGATCCTAATTGTGGAGTCATTACAAGATCCAGAGAAATTGTCTCAAACTCTTGTTTTGTGTCAAAGATTGAGCCAAAGAATGTCAAAGAGGCTCTAAGATGAATCTTGGTTGGAGCAATGCAAGATGAATTGAACCGATTCAAGCAACATGAAGTGTGGGAGTTAGTTCCTAGACCAGAAGGAACAAACATCATTGGCACAAAGTGGATCTACAAGAACAAGTCTGATGCAGAAGGGGTTGTCACCAGAAATAAAGCAAGACTTGTTGCTCAAGGATACACTCAAGTTGAAGGAGTTGATTTTGATGAGACTTTTGCTCCGTGGCGGGGAATCAATCAGATTGCTACTAGGGTTGCTTGCATGAAATTCAAGCTGTTTCAGATGGATGTGAAAAGTGCCTTCCTAAATGGCTACTTAAATGAGGAGGTATATGTAGAGTAGCCTAAAGGATTGGATCCAAATTTTCGATCATGTTTGCAAGTTGAGGAAAGCCCTATATGGTCTGAAGCAAGCTCCTAGGGCCTAGTATGAAAGAGTGACCAAGTTCCTTACCGACAAAGGATATAGGAAAGGAGCCTTGGATAAAACCCTCTTTGTCAAGGATGAAGGAGGAAAAATAATGGTGGCTCAAATTTATGTTGATGACATAGTATTTGGAGGAATGTCAGACACCATGGTGAAACATTTTGCCAACCAAATGCAAGCTGAGTTTGAAATGAGCCTCATGGGAGAACTGACTTACTTTCTTGGACTGCAAGTCACACAGATGGAAGACTCAACATTCCTTTCACAGAGCAAGTATGCAAGGAATATTGTCAAGAAATTTGGATTGGAGAATGCCAGCCATAAAAGGACTCCTGCTCCTACTCATTTAAAGTTGTCCAAGGACACAAGTGGAGCAAATGTTGATCAAAGCTTGTATAGAAGCATGATAGGAAGCTTATTGTACTTAACAGCCAGCAGACCTGACATTGCATTTGTTGTTGGGGTATGTGCTAGATACCAGGCTGAACCTAAAGTGAGTCACATAAATCAGGTGAAGAGAATTCTGAAGTATGTGAGTGGAACTTGCAATTATGGTATGTTGTACTCTCATGGATGTGAACCAATTCTGTCTGGCTATTGTGATGATGATTGGGCTGGTAGTGCTGATGATAGAAAAAGCACTTCTGGAGGATGCTTTTTCTTGGGGAACAACCTTGTTTCTTGGTTCAGTAAGAAGCAACCTTTTATTTCAATTAATTATAAGTGGGTCATTTAATTATTTTCCTCTTATTTTTAAAAGGTCCAAGAATAGGAAGAGGCTCTTTCATATAACAGTTCCTTCATTTGAAAGTATCACATTCTATTCTTCCAAAAGATACTCTCAAACTCTCTGCCATTTTCGTTCTCATTCCCTCAAAATGTCTCAGCAAAACCTGTCATCGTCCTCTTCATCATATCAAGACTCTGGCTCTTCATCTCCCACCATGGCTGAGATTAGGGCAAGTGCTGAAGCCATGCATGTTGAAGCACTGAGGGTTACCCCACTGCGTGCAATGGCAACTAACCCTGAGAAGGTCAAGAAACTTCGCACCAGGAATGCACGAAGGTCACAAGCATCACCTTCTGGTAAGACCTCTAAACCATCTTCATCTGTTCCTCCTGAAATAGCAAACAGAGAAGGTTCTAGGTATGTGCATGAAGCCATTGCTAGGATAGTCACCAGGATCCTAAATGAAAATCACTCTGTACCTGGGGTTTCTGTCCCTCTAAACCAACAATCTGCTAGCCCTAGTTTAGCAGCTGATCCAGATGTCACTGAGAATGTCAAGACATCTGGTGATCATGTCAAGAAAACCCCTGTGGATCCTGATACTGAAACTCTTGTTGATTCCCCTATAAAGAATGTTGTTAATCCCTCTGTTAAAGACCCTGAAGTGTGTATTGATGATACATGTAATGAGTCCCCTGTTGTTAATGAAGATGATATTTTTGATGGTATTCTTGAAGAATCCCCAAAAAAGTGTGCTTCTGTTAAATCCCCTGTGAATCCTGCTGACTATATCTCTGATAGTATCCTTGATGAAACTCCAGAGAAACCAATTGATAATAATCTTGAAAATCCTCCAGTTCAAGATTCAGAACAGTTAGTGGAACCCCCTGTCATTGACTTGGATGAGGAACTCTCAGACAATGACCTCATTGCCAATGTCAATCCAAGCATTGCAAAGAGGATGATGAGAAGGAAAGGTAAACAGGCTGTCTCTCAGAGTCCTATTAAAGAAGAGGTTGATGAAAATGTCTCTAAGGCTGAGAAGAACACCAAGGCTGGACCCTCTACAAAGAAGAGTAGAGTAAAAACTGTTGGTGGTGGTTCTAGACCCAAGAGAACATCCAAGGAAGAAGCCAACCCTTGGGAAACGCCTAAAGTACACGAAGTGCCCATTGATAACATCTCGTTCCATCACCACGAGAATCTTTGGCGGATGGAAGTATGTGTGAGAGAGGATTGCTGGAAGGGAGCTAAATAAGAGTGCCCTTGAGTGCAAGGAAGTTATTGATCTGATCAAAGAGGCTGGCTTAATGAAGACAGTTGTGAGCTTCTCAAACTGCTATGATGTGTGGGTAAAGGAATTCATAGTGAATTTGTCAAGTGGTTGTGGTGATGGGAGGTGCAGTTATAAGGCTGTGTATGTAAGGGGAGAAAAGTAAAGTTCTCTCAAGTGTGATCAACAGATTCTTGGGGAGATCGGATGATGCTCAACCAGAGCTTGAGGAAATTGACAACCAAATCATCAAACAATCAACGCTAGCGGGTGAAGCGATGGCCTCTGAAGGAAAACTCGCGCCGATGGTGAGTGTCAAATTGCCATCTGCACAAAATAGGTCTGCTAAGCGGGTTCCAACAAATCACAAGTCAACCATCTCTATTGGATTTGCGGTTATATTTGCGATGGGTACTCAAGCAAAATTTGACTATGGAACTTACATCTTTGAGCAAACCCTCAAACATGCTGAAAGCTATGCAATTAAAGGACCAATAGCCTTTCCCTCCCTCCTGTGTGGAATTATAATGGATCAATATCCTGATATTCTGGTTGAAAAAGATACAGTCTGCAAAAGAGCTCCTGCACTTGGATTTCATTACAAGCTCTTTCAAGGAAAACATGTCTCAGACATTGTCATGACATCTGCTGAGACATTCAATGTCAAGACAAATTCTCAGAAGGCAACTGTCATAGTTGTGCTAAAGGCAACCTGCAAGGAGCTTGAAGCAAGAAAGCAAAGCCTTGAAGCGATCTCAAGCTGGAAAGGAGCAGGACACAGAGGTTGAGGATGAAGGGTTAGCTGGTGATGATGCTGCTGACATTGATGATGATGCTGATCACATGACTGGAGCTGAAGGAAGTTCTGAAGATGCTTCTTTTCACGGTGTTTCTTGAGAGAAGAGCACTTGATTTGAAAGTTGCTTGTTGATTCTTGTTTCTGTTTTGTTGTTTTAATGTTAACGTTGTTCTGCTATTTCCCTATTCTGTTTTCGATGATTGTATTAATTTGACAGAGTTGTAACTTTAACTATGATGGTACTTCTTTTATATATGATGAATATTGGGGCATTTGTACTGGTTCTTTTGGCCCTTTTGAGGCTAAAAAGGGGGAGAAGTATATGTGGGCAATTGGGAAATTGTATGAAAAATTATGGGTAGAATTTATCTTCTCTAGGATCTGTTTTTTTTAAAGGTTAGGATAGCTTAGAACTAGTCTGTTTATCTTCTGCTGCATGGATACTCTGTTAACTTAGTTGTTTTAGCCAAAAATGTGCCAAAGGGGGAGTTTGTAAGTGTTTTTACTTGGCATTATTTTTTGGTAAAACTAGGCTATGGCAATGTCTTGATAAATGTCATGACATTCAGAGATTGAAGATAAATCCTACTTGACAAGGATGTTTAAGTCATTTCGAGCTGGAAGCAAATCTTGTCTTTGGAAATCTAGTTTGGTGATGTCATAACGGATGTTATGACATTACGTGTGACATTCTTGATTCTGCGAATCATTTCCTGAGACTTTTCAGGAAGTTTGTTGAGTTGTTTTATTAGTGTTTTATGTTATTAGATTACATGCTCACGTGGCTAATTGGTTAATCTTAGTTAAACCTAAATTGGTTGTTAAAAAGACCAAGTCTTTAGGATTAATTAAGTGAACCCTAGCTATAATTATGGAATCCCAAAACTGAAGTGTTAGGACTGCTTCTATAATAAGAAAAGAACCCTTACTTTGTTGTTGTGCCTCTGGAATGTATTGAAGATTTAGCAGGTTGTAATTTGTGTAATTCTAGTTACTCTTGTGAGCCAAGCAATTATCAATTGATAAGTGCCTTGGACTAGGATTTGGTTGTAAGGGTTATTTATCACTCAAAGCTTTGAAGCACGAGTGTTGTGTCTCTTGATTAAAGCTTTGAAGCAAAATCAAGATAGTTTATTGAAGTGTGTCTTCACAATTCAATTAATCAATAGGTTGATATCACTGCTGTGATTGAGGGGGAGTGAGTAGGAACTCAGGTCTAAGTCGGACTTAGATTGAAGTTGCATTGGGTAGGTCTTAAGTGAAGGAGATAAAGCTGGTTGGTTTATTCTGAATTAATTCTACTAATAGTGAATTTCCTCCACGGCTTGGTAGCCTCCGGATGTAGGTGTAGTTATACCTTTGAGCAGGGTGAACAATTTATTGTGTTCTTTCTTCTTTGTTTAAATTTCTTGTGTGTTATTTAGCAGTGTCGGAATCTTGTGTCATAACATTCTACGTGACATCACGTATACTGCTGCCGAAATTTCAATCCATATTTTGAAGTAATATTCATCATTTGATCAAGGGTTGATCATGATTCATCAAGAAAACTCAAGATTTGATCAAAAGTCAAACTTTCCAAATTAGGGTTTTTGAAGGAAAAGTCAACAGAACTTTGACCAGGCATAACTTTCTCATATTTTATCATAAATTTTCCCACCAAAGCTCATTTTGAAGAGAATTCAATTCTCTACAACTTCATGTCTCACAAGCATGGTCAGAAAATGCTTCATTTGGAAGGTATGGATCAAAACATTACAGGTCCTTTTCAAAGTCAACAAAAAGTCAACTTTTTGTAAGGAAGTGTTATTGAGAATGGAAACTCCAATTGAGATGAGACCAAATAGGTTGTTTAGAGGACATCTAGAGCTTTCTAAAAAGTCCAAGAACACCTAAAAATGTTTAAAATTGAGCAAGATACACCTTGTACAATTTGGGCATTTTTGAAGAGGTGCACAAAGAGAAATACTTGACAAAATCCAATTTTTTCCAAATGGGCTTATAATTTTATGATCCAAACTTGATCATAATATTATTTATGACCTCTTGATGCCTTGCCATGACCTTTTCCTATTTTCTTAATTTATTTTTGAATTTAAAAGCATTTAATTCAATTTTAAATTAAATTAAATATGAAAACAAGGTATAAAACAAGTTGGGTTGGATTTTTATCAATCTTGAGGACCAAGGAAGCCCACAAGACATGCCTATTTCGTGCAAACTCATACAAGGAAGAGAAAATCAAATTTTGGAAAGATTTGATGCAAATTAACAAGAAAATATTTTTGCATTCAAAGCCATATCTTTTTTCATTCTTTTTGCTCCAATCTCTTGCTCTATAAATACCTAATGCATTCACAAGACCAAAGGACGAAACCCTAGCCTCATGAAGCAACCCTAAAAATCACAAATTTCTCACAAAGTTGCAATTTTCGAATTTTGTTTTCCATCAGGTTTCAGTCAAAACCAAGCATTCCATTGCCTTCCTGAGCTTGCCAGCAATTGATCCATACTCTTACACGAAGCCAAACCATCCCAGATCGTGCCACACAAGTCTCACCGGTTTGGTATTTTCCTTGAATTCGTTTTCTTTGATTCATGCATTATTAACTATTTTCAATTGATTGTATGAACTCAGAACATCCATTAGATCATGATTGATGCATTACATGTGAGCTTTTACGCATAAATCATAGACTGCCATTGTTAGGACTTCAGATCGGAGAAGCTTCGAATCTGAAAACCCATGAACTTTCAGGTCAAACGGCCACCACCATCATGTTCGCCATGGTCGAATTAGGGGGTAGGGTCCCTCTTTGCTCTTTATTTGCTTTATTTTGCAGGTTTGAAGATCGGGCTAGCCGGAGAACATGACCGGAGCCCTAGCTCCGGCGCCGTCTCAGGAGAAGACCCCTTGACTGCATGCGTGGCGCGATCATGGCATCTGATTGGTATACGCGTTACTACTGGGTCCCACGGTTTGACTGTGTTTGAAAATTGCAAAATATGACACGTTACCACTTATAATCCATTGATTGCAGGTTTAAAACAACTAGTACACTTGGCTCAGATGGCAACGCGTATGTTGGTTTATCCAGAAGGTCCTGGGTTCGATCCTGGCTTCCAGCAATTCTTTTTTACACTTTTCCAAAACTAACTCTTTTTCTATCTTTTTTCATATTTTTTCTATTTTATTTAATTTATCTTCAAACAATATTCTCATGCATTTAAAAATCACCAAAAATATTTTCCTTTTGCATTTTAATCAGAAAAATACTTATTTAATTTTTGGCAAAATACCCTTTTTGGTCCTTTAAGTATACTCCAAGGTCCATTTTGGTCCTTTATCTAAAAAAAGTGTCAAACTGGTCCTATAATTCTTCCAAAAGGACCATAGGAGTCCTTTCCGTCCAAAAGGCACAAACGGACGTTTGGTTTGCATGCGTGGCAGGTGACATGGAATGTTATGTACACCATCTTCAACCTGCTTCCAGAAATCCTCAAATTCTAGGGTTCACACATTGCATCTCAATTTTCCCATTTTGAATTTGAAATTCCCTCAATATGATGAAGGAAGCATCATCAGAGATCTGGTCTTCGTACGATTTCAATAGAGATGGAAGCTTAGATGGAAAGTTGCGATGGAGACCTATATGTGGTTGTGGAGAATCTGCGGTTCTTCGAAGGGCTACCACTGTCACAAACTTTGGGAAGCAATTCTGGGGTTGTCTTCATTACAAGGTAAGCATGAAATTAAAATGGGTTTTCATATATTCTTGTTCTGATAGTTCCTGCAATAGCTGAGATGAATCTGGATGTCACCATTACAGGGTTCATCTGAATCTAGGTGTGGACACTTTCAATGGTTCTTTGATGATGTGGTGGATGAGAAGGATCAGTTTATAAAGCGAGAATAATAGGTTGGAGAAGGCGCAAAATGAGCTTGATGGAGCAAAGATGGAATCTGACATCTAAAGGAAAGGAAGGATGGTTTGAAACATAAGATAATGGAGTTACAAATTGAAATGAAGAAGATGATGAATTCTTAGAAAAATGGAAAAGATTCTTCTTTATTATGTTAGTTGTGGTAATTTGGATGATGTTGTAATAGTATTGAATTGAGATTGTATGTTTAAGGTGTAAGAGAGTATCATATGTAATAGAGTATCATATGTAACAGTCTCAATTTGAACATGGTATCATTATGAATTTGAATTTTTATCAACTTGAATTTTTGAACTAGTAGCATTTTGATCAATGTAAAACATCTTGTAACATATAGAAAAGCAATTGAAGATAGGTAACATCGTATCATTTGAATTTGAATTTTGTATCAACTTGAATTTTTGAACTAGTAGCATTTTGATCAATGTAAAACATCTTGTAACATATAGAAAAGCAATTGAAGATAGGTAACAACATATAATTATAAGGTGGTGGATACCACTAAGTTGCATACAAAACAACACGATATTACGGGTCCAATCAAAAACGACTGATATTACGGGTCCAAAAAAAAACAAAAGCGACGATATTACATGATCAAAACAACAACATAACCAATTCTAATATTACAAGTTAACAAAACAACTTAACAACTATAGGTCCAATCCTAATCCAAAGCAGACATCAAAGTAAACTAAAGTTTCCACTTTGGTCTTTTCTTTTTAGTTAGTGTTGTCCTTCTTGTTGTTGGACCTATAGCGATTCTTGATGCATTTAACCTCGTTGTTGGACTGGTGGGACAATGGTGCATTGGCCTTCTAGCGACAACTTTTTGGATGATTTAGATTGAGATGGTGAGAAGCTTGACGAGGCGACTTAGATGCTTGAGATGCCCTTGTACAGATGCCCTGTGCGGATGCTTGAGATGGTTGAGAAGGTTGAGAAGCCACTGGTACAGATGCTGCCTGTGGTACAGATGGTTCCTGTAGTACAGATGGTTGAGCTGCATGTGGTACTTGTGTAGTAGTTGTCTGACTAGTAGAAGGCACCTTACAAGTAAGCTTGTTGTGACCTGCCTTCTTACACCTGCTACACTTTACAATGAATCATGTTCTTCTCATCTTTTTATCAGTACCATCTAGCTCACCTTGCTCTAAATTCCTCCTTTTCTTTGGCCTTCCAGGCATTTTCTTGAATTTGGGTGGCATAACATCAGGGTACTCAGTTCTAACCCATAGGTTTAAGCCATTAACAGGAAATATGACAGGTTTGTACACTTGCAAATATCTTGATTTCCTGTAATAATCAGGAATGTATTCATCAATCCTATGGTTCCTATTTTTTATTGCTGCAAGTGAATGAACACATGGTAGGCCTGTTAGCTCCCATCTTCTGCATGAACAGATTTTTTCCTTCAAGTTTACAGTGAATTTTTCAGCAGAATTTTCCAGATGCCTCACTTCAAACATATGCTCATCAGACATCCTAACATAGAAAAATGGACATTCCAAATTAAGACATCAAATGGACATTCCAAAGTCAGACATTCTAACACAGAAAAATGCTTGTTTTAATAATTTTACCTGACAAGCCACATGTTTGTGAATGAACTTGTTTTCTCAACCTTTTTCATAATGTTTGGCAACACTTCTACATCTGCCAATTTCTGAAACCTCATCTGTTTGTAGCCCATCTCTCCATCATGTATATCCTAATTTCTTCCACCATGGTTATTAATGGCTTGGCCCTTGACTCTAAAATAACACTATTAAAGGATTCTGACATATTATTGAGAACTGCATCGCATTTGTTATGAGTCTTGAAGTATGATCTGCTCCAAAACCTTGGAGGGGTAGACATCATGTGCTTGTATGCTTCTCCATTGATATGTTTCATAACTTTCATCTCTCTTTCCCAAGCTTGGTAGTAAGTTGACTTGGATGCCTTCCATATAATTTCCTTTAGTTTTTTCTTGGAAATCTCTTCCTAAAGTTGTTGTAGAGATGCCTAACACAGAATCTTTGTTCAACTGTAGGCAGCAGTTCCTCCATTGCAGGCAATAATCCCTGAGTCATGATATGTGTAACATGAGAATTTAATTATTAAAAATACTAATCAATTGAGAATTAACAATAGAGTCATACCTTTTGTTGATCAGAAATAAAAGTGTATGTGAGACACTCTTCTCTTCCACCTAGATCACCAATAAGTAGCTCCAAGAACCATGTCCAACTTTCCTTGTTTTCACTCTCCACTACTGCATATGCTATTGGTAGCATTTGATCATTGGGATCTCTGCCTATGGCTGACAGGATTTGACCTCCACAAAGCCCTTTCAAAAAACATCCATCAAGCCCTATGAAATGTCTACTTAACACTGAAGCTTTCCTTACAAGCTGCCAAGCATATGTAAATCCTTTTGAAGTGTAATTTCTGAACACCACTACCTTCTTGAGCTGGTTGGACATGTACTTTCACGATTGACCACAGGTTAGATCTTAACAACTCATGTGCATAGTCATAAATCCTTGCATAATCCCTAAGAATGACCCATCAACCATGTCTCTTGCTGCAAACCTAGCCCTTATAGCCTTGGTTTTATTGACCCCCACATTCCACTTCTTCTGCACCTTTTCCTTAATGTCCTTAAGCTTCATTCTAGGGTTGGTTTTAAGTGCATTCTGCAACCTCTTGCTAAGCCATTTAGTCTTCAACAACTTCACATTATATTCTCTCTTGCAACTATGGGTGTCTACCACCTTTCTTAGTTGCCAAGTATCCTCGACATCAACTTAGCCCAATAACCTTCCCATTCACATCCATCCTTACACTAACCTAACCCTTATCTTGTCATTTTAATGTACTTTAAATTTCTTCAGTTGGATTGCATAAGAGTGCTTGCTTCCTTGATATCTTTTTTTGTACTAAAATATGTACCCACTTCCCATTTGTAATTGGACATATCCTTTAGAAGCTTGAAAATGGGATACTTCTTTCTCTTGGTAGTATTGCTATCTTCACTATCACATTCACTTACAGGATCCTCACTTTCATTATCACTTCCTTTACTATCTTCTTTATTTGCTTCAGACTTTTCTTTACCCTTATGGCTTTTTAATTGTTCCTCATCTTCAAATTCATAGTCAATTAGGTTACCTTCTTCCTCTTCCAAGTCAGTTTCAAACTCATCAGTTTCATCATCAAATACAACCTCCTTTGCACTATCATACTTGAAGCTACTATCATCAGAGCTATCATCATCAGAACTATCATCATCATTCTGTCCAACAGCATCTTCACTTGCCTCATTCTGTCTAACAGCATCTTCACTATCATCATTCTGTCCAACAGCATCTTCACTTGCCTCATTGTCTAACAACATCCTCACTTACCTCATTCTGTCTAATAGTATCTTCATTTACCTCATTTTGTCTAACAGCATCCTCACTTGCCTCATTCTGTCTAACAGCATCTTCACTTACCTCATTTTGTCTAACTGCATCCTCTTCCATTACATTCAGAGGTGTCTCATCTAAAATAACTTCACTCTCATCAACATACTCAGGTTGTGACAATGTGTGTTGAATAAAGACTTCAACACTTAAATGAACCCTGTATAGATCAGCAATCTCTAAGGCCCCTTTGTCATCAAACAATTCATTCCGGTTGGATCCCTATAGTATATCTTCTCTATTGGGTAACCTAGTTCCTAATAGCACAATAACTCAAAATAGCCCCACTTATCAGCATCTACTCTCAAATCGGCAATCTCACCTCCTTCATACACACTCAGTCCTCACTAACAAATTCACCCTTGGTGTATCGTAATATTAGAAATTCCTCCATTTCACACAATGCCCTAAATAGAGATGAATTTGGAGAAGAGATGAATTTCAAGGAAACCCTAACTATGAAAATAGAATTCTTGCAGAAACTTACCTCTGATGAGAAGTCTAGTTTCACCTTCGAGAATGTGGAATTTTCCTCGCTCACATGCAATGTGTCCTCACTTACCTTCAAGAATGAGGAATTTGTCTTCGCTCACGTTCTACTTGCTCACCTTCAAGAAAGTGTTGTTTCACCTTCTCAGTTGTGGAATTGCCAACAACGGCTGCCAACAAAAAAAGAAAAATGTTTCTATCTTTGTTTCAGGCCACATGCAATTTTTCTAAACACACGTGTAATGCCACACAATGCCACATAAGCGTTGCCATTAACCATGACTAACGGAGTGGACGGAAAGGACAAATGTGGTCCTTTTGGAAGAATTATAGGACCAGTTTGACACTTTTTTTAGATAAAGGACCAAAATGGACCTTGGGGTAAACTTAAAGGACCAAAAAGGGTATTTTTCCATTTTTTGCATTAAAATTAATATTTTTGCATGCATATTTTAATTAATTGTTAATTAACCATTAAATTGACTTTTAATTGCTTTTCCTTATCAAAAACTATCCAAAAAATTCCTAAAAAATTATCCTATCATCTAATTATCATTGCCAACCCAAAAACATTTTTCTTCATTCAAAACTTTCGTTTACTAACATTTTTTCTCTTATGCGAGTTTCTTATATTTTCCGATTATTATGTATCTGCTTATAGGTTGTAATAGTTAGGATTTATTTCCTCACATTCTTTTCAATATTATGTAACTGCTCATGGGATGTAATAGTTTAATTAGGATTTACTTTCCGCACTCCTATATTATGTAACTGCCCCAAAGCCATGTAATAGCGTGGGACATTTACTTTTCCGCACTTTACTTTCCGCCATTTACTTTTACCCTATAAACTGCTACTAGGCGGCATGGCAAGAAAAACAAATATAGATCACTTCTAATTTCAAGATAATATATCTGAATTTAACACACTCTTTTCACACATGCACCCCTTAGGGTAATTCTCTCTCGTTGCCCTTCGAATACAATGGCCAAGTCCCTCGAACGTAGAGGTATCCTAGCACCGTTGCCTACGAAACATATCATCATAGTACCTTCGATACAAAGATCATAGACCCACGATGTAAGCCTCACGAATACATGATATCGTCCCTCGATTGTTGCCTACGAAAAGTGATGATCGTCCTTGAATGTGCTAGGATACTTCCTACAAGTTGCCTTCTATGACCATCGATGTCCCTTGAATGTCCTTCTACATCCAGAATAAGGTTACCTACCAACTAATGGTATGGATAGCACTATTCTAAGGGAAAGTAAAACAACACAAAAATGACCATTCTGAGTAGGTAATAAGACTTTTAGTTGCTTGCTCTATCAAAATACTTTTTACACCTCACACTTTTTGTCAATGTTAAAATACTTTTCAAAAACGAAACATTTCCGAACACTTTGTATACATTCCTACATGAATCATTACAGAGTCAAAGCGAAATGCCTTTTCAAAACATTTTTGTCAAACACACAGAAAGCAATTTTTTAAAGTGAGCTAAAAGCAACTAAGAGCCCGTAGAAAACTACGGATGGAAAGGGGTGCTAATACCTTCCCTTTTCATAACCTTCTCCCTTAATCAGAATCTAACAAAGTTCTTTTTCTGTTCTTTTCACCTTCCCTTAATTGGATAAAAGAAAAGTCGGTGGAGACTCTTGTTATCCGCAACATTTGCGATAAAAAGCAAAACAAAAATCTCAAAGTCAGTTCACCGTATTACAGATGGCAAAGTACGTATGTGTGTGGACTACCGAGATCTGAACAGAGCGAGTCCGAAAGAAGATTTTACACTTCCTCATATTGATGTCCTGGTTGATAACACCGCTCAACACAAGGTTTTCTCCTTCATGGATGATTTCTCCGGTTACAATCAGATCAAAATGGCTCCTGAAGACATGGAAAAGACTACTTTCGTTACACAATGGGGCATACTCTGCTACAAGGTCATGTCGTTCAGGCTGAAGAACACTGGCGCCACATATCAACGTGCCATGGTAGCTTTGTTTCATGACATGATTCATCACGAGATAGAGGTCTACGTCGACGACATGATAACTTGATCTGGCGAAGAAGAACATCTCGATCATTTGCGAAAATTTGATGATAAGAAATCTGGACTAAGACTTAATCCTAACAAGTGCACCTTTGGAGTCAGATCTGGTAAACTCCTGGGATTTGTTGTCAGTGGTAAAGGTATCAAAGTTGACCCTACCAAGGTTAAAGCTATTCAAGAAATGTCAGCTCCTCGTACTAAGAGGGAAGTCAGAGGTTTCATGGGACGACTAAACTACATTTCCATATTCATTGCACATATAAGCGCTACTTGTGAGCCAATATTCAAGTTACTAAAGAAAGATCAAGTGGTGGAATGGAGCAGCGATTGCCGGACGACTTTTGACAAAATTAAGGAGTACCTACAAAATCCTCTATCCACGATGCCACATATCAAAGAAAGACCTCTTATCATGTACTTGGCGGTATTAGAGAACTCGATGGGGTGTGTGTTGGGGCAGCATGACAAGTCAGGTCGAAAAGAGTATGCAATATACTACCTTAGCAAAAGTTTACCGTTGTGAAACAAGATACTCCGACTTGAGAAAACTTGCAGTGCTTTGGCTTGGGCTGCTCGCCGACTAAGATAGTATATGTTGAATCACACTACTTTGTTGATCTCTAAGATGGATCCGATAAAATACATATTAGAAACACATTCTCTTGGAAGAATAGCAAGATGGCAAATGATCTTGACGAATGGGACATCGATACACTACTCGGAAAGGCGATCAAAGGAAGTGTACTAGCCGATCATTTGGCTCATCAAGCCGTAGATGACTATCGATCTATGCGATTCGAGTTTCAGAGCGAGGATGTTATGTTAGTCGCGATTACGAAGAACCGGGACTAAGCGAAGGACTGAACGAATCCGATGGACCATGGTCTTTGATGGAGCCTCAAACGCACTTGGCAATAGCATTGGCGCCATCATTACATCTCCGGACACCGCCTTCCATCACCGGACTATGTTTATTGCACCAACAACATGGCCGAATCTGAGCGTGCATCATGGGTATCAAAGCTGCTATTGACTTAATAATCAAATTCTTGCAAGTGTATGTGACTCGACGGTGATTAGTCATATTAAAGGCGATTGGGATCGAAGCATCCGATCTTATTCCATATCGAGCATGTTTTGAGTCGATCCTAACGAAGAAATCACTTTTGATCATATTCCACGAGAAGAGAATCGGTTGGCGGATGCATTAGCTACCATGTCATCTATGTTCAAAGTCGGATGGGACAAGCTCCCTAAATCATCATTGAAAGACTAGATGAACCACGTCGCTATGAGCTTGATCTTGAAGGAAGCGAGAGAGAAACCTTGGTTCTCTGAAGTGAAGAGGTATCTCGAAACTCAAGAATATCCATGAGGGGCATCATCAATGACAAGAAGTTATTAAGAAGATTTGCCTCTAAATTATTTCTCAGTAACGACATCTTATACAAGCGCAATCACGACATGCTTACATTGTGTAGATCGAGAAAAGCAGTGGAGCGAATCATGGAAAAGTTACATGAAGGCGCATTTGGTACCCACTCCAGTGGACATACAATGGCTAAGAAGATTTTAAGAGCAGGTTACTATTGGTCCACCATGGAAGCTGATTGTTACCGCTATGTTCAATCTTGTCACAAATGCGGATATCTGTGAGACAAAGTGCATGTACCTCCAGTTCCATTGAATGTTCTGACAGCTCTGTGGCCTTTCGCAATGTGGGGCATTGGCATGATTGGAGAAATCAAACCTACCGCTTCCAATGGACATCGTTTCATCCTTGTTGCCATTGATTACTTTACCAAATGGGTAGAAGCAGCCTCGTTCGCATCTGTTACCAAGAATATTGTGGCTCGATTCATCAAGCATAATCTCATTTGTTGAAACGGCGTCTGTCATACCCCAATTTTTGACCTAATATACCACCTTACATCTGCATCATTTCATCACTAACGATTCGAGCGAATTAATCGGTATAAGCCTACGGGTCAAAATTAGGGTTTCACAGGATTTCATCTGATTCAAGAGGCAATCAATTAGGGTTTGAGTTTCCCTCACCTCAATTGATTCATCTTGATCAAATCATTAACCTCTGATCTTCGGATACCCAACTTTTCTCATTGATCAATCGAGGATCGACCAATTAGGGTTTTCATCGAGGATAAGCAATCTCTGATTTTCTGATCAATGAATGACTTTTTTTATTAGAGATTGATCTTCATATCTTAGATACAACATGTTGACCTAATTTTTGGATTCAAAACATCACAAAAGTTCACAAGATTCATCAGTCAATTTCTGAAACATCTGATGAAATTTCATCTGCACTGAAAAGTCAAACTTTGACTTTTGGTCAACTTTTTCAAGACAAAACTTTTCCCATCACCAAAATACTTCAAATGATCCATCATGATCATAAAAAATCAAGAAATTTGGAAAAGTCAACAAAAAGTCAAAATTTTCAACACTTAGAAAAATTTTCAAGTGTTAAAATTTCACATTTTTTCCAAACTTCATGGCATTTTTTCACATAGTTCCACTTTGAATTGAAACAAACTCAAAACATGAAAGTTGTAGCCCTTGAAACAAGCTTTCCAAAATGTCCAAGAACTCTCAAATCCATGGAGTCTAGCTATACTTTTTATTTTGAAACATAGAGCTCCAAAATCTTTGATTTTCAAGTACAAACTTCAAGATTATAGATCATTTTTGAGTTTTTTCTTCTAGAAGACATGCCACCTTGCAAAGAGAGTTAGGGCTGATAAAAAATCAGATGGAGATAATTATGATGGGATAAGATCAAGTTGAAAATTTAACCATGGTTAAAAGGAAGCTTCCTTTTGCATTTAATGCAAAAATGACTTCCTTGCCCTCTAAGGCAACTTGTAAATACCAAAGCCAATCTCTTGTACTTACCATTCAGAATTTGTGACCTATAAATAGAGGTCTTGTTTGCAATTTCAAACCACACCAAAGCTATGCAAGAACATGCTTTCTCTCTTCTTTCTTAAAAATCAAGAAATATAGTGTAATTGGAGAAATCTTGCATTTTTGAAAATTTGTGAAGAAACATAAGATATTTGGTGTCTAACATGTTGTAAATATCATATGTAATTGGTTTGTAACTTAAAATCAATCAAGAAACACTGAAAATTAGATTTTGCATTCCATGTTCATAAACTTGCCAAAGCGCCTTAAACTTGAATTCATAGTTTGGCTCGAGCTAATTATGTTTTGATCATCCAAACATCATCAATATACTTCATATGAATGATCGAACCATTAACATCAACCTGTAACTCCATTAACCATGATTTCAAGTTTCACTTTGAGCAAACTGCAGGTCGACTTGGTCAGATTAGTCCAGGCAAATTCATGATGTGCAGACCATCCTCACACCTTCCACAAGAGTCGTTGGTGCTATAGGGATCATAAAATCCTGGCTGGAAACACTCTAAAGCGGTTTCGATCTCAGCTTGAGCGGTGAGAAACTCAACTTGAACTCTATGATTCTTTGATTCCAGTCCAAAAAACTCTTGCCATTTTGTTTCTGCACTATCCACGATCAATAACCCTCAATCAATTGATCAATTCATCAACCATACACGATTTCAATTAGGATTTTCAGTTTTAGGGTTCTTCGTGTTCTTGAGAAATTTAATCATGTTAGGCTTAAAATAAATGAAATTAAAGAACACCATCATGTTCCTGGGCTTGAAACGAGCAAGTTCAATGTTTATATCTTTTGATTTCATCAAGAAACGAAGATTTTAGGATTGATTGAAGGATTGGAGGAAGAAGATGAGCTTGCGCGCGTTTTTCAAATTCAAATATCCGTTTTAAAATATAATTAGTTAGTTTGACTTCAATACACGGATGTATTGCCGCCCCAGCGGTTGCCAGCTCACTCTTAAGTCATTTATACCTTGCCTTGCCTTGAGGTCCGGGTTAAGACCTTGGGACCATTTTTTACCAAACTTTGTAATTTTTTCATATCTTTTGCAAACTTTGACTTTTCAAAACCCAATCAAAACTCCTCATTTTGAGGTGATTTTTTGTACACTTGTCAATTAATGTATCTATTTGGAGATAGTGTCAAAAATTTCAAAAAAAACTTTCATCCGATTATATTTTTATCGAGCCGAAAACGATACTTTTGAGTACTTTTCAAAGCACCTTTAAAGGTGATTTTTTCAAACTTTCGAAGCCCGATTCTTTTTAAAACTTCTCATAAGCATGTTTCACTTTTCAAAAACACTTTCAAAACATTCTTCAAAACTTTTCATCAAACTTACATCTTTTTCCATGATCGATCCGATTTAACGATAAAACCGAAGTCGTTTTCTATCAAATTTCTTAATCGATCATGGGCCTCCCTTACGGTGTAAGTCCCAAAATTCTTTATGTACATACATATTTCCTTGTACATATCAAATTCTTTCATATACATACCAATTTTTACCTGTATACAATACAGATACTTTTGTAAATACTCAAATACAGACAAACTTCGTCCGTTTGTTTTCATTTCGTTTGTATATACACTGAATACCATTGGTATTAAAAGGAGCATTATTCCCGGTGAAAGTGCTTTTAAACCAATGGGCCTCTCTTACAGTGTAAGTCCCAACCCTCCTATGTACATCCACAACTCCTCGTACATAAATACTCATTCGTGTACATATTTACTTCCTTGTACACAATTCAAACTTGTAAATAATCAAGTTACGCTCATTTCAAACGTTCGTTTTACACACATACTTGTTTATATTTCTTTCACAAACACTGGTAATTAAACATCATGCATTGTTTATATTTCCTTCATAAACTCTTGTGAATAAACTTCATATACTTGTTCATATAACTGTCTAGTTATAACATAACAGCTAGTCTAACCACTAGGCTCCCCACAGTTATAGCCTCCTCTTGGGCTTTGTACAAGATAACTTATTTCATTTGAGTTTAGCCTCCGCTTAGGCTTCGTATAAGACAACACTCCCCTGTTGAGTCAGCCTCCTCTTGGGCTTCGTTCAAAAGAACTCCTCATTGAGTTTAGCCTTCTCTTGGGCATCATACAATGAAAGAGACCAGGAAATCTCTTAACAGCCTCCTATTGGGCTTCCAATAAAAAGAATCACCTGCGCTAGGATAGAACCCAGAGAGTATACTTTCCTGGTGAAATTGCTCTTAATCCTAAGAGGATGGTTTCTCGGTGAAATCCCTTTTAAAGCCAAAGACCATACCTATAGCTTCCTCTTGAGCTTCAACAAGGACCCTCGATGACCTCGATGACCCTCGGAATGGCTCCTCTTGGGCTAACAATACAAGGACCCACGGGCTTCTTAAAAGCATCCCTTAATCCAATCAATTTCTCCTAGAGATTTAGCGTTTATCATCTATGGAAGAAGTATCTCATCTATCATATCACATACAATCAAAAATTTCAAACTCTTTTCAAACAAAAACATCTCTTAATCGTAAGTGGTAGCGCTTGTACACTCAAGCAAAACACCCAATGCTTACAATTAAAAGATTCAATCACTTTCAAACATCTTTCTAAAACTCGTAAGTGGTAGCGCTTGTACACTCAAGCAAAACACCTATAACTTCGACGAAAGATTCAATCAATCAACCTTCAAAATGTATGTGATGAAATAGATTAGATACATTTTCATAAGATGACATTTGTTTGTGTCTCTTACTAACATCCGTTGCTTCCACTAGCATAAGTGGGAACTACGATTGCTCGACTTTCTCAACATCCTTTTGAGAATACGTGGCCTGAGGTCTCATCCTTGCGAGCAAAATTTCTTTCTTCCTCAAACCAAACAAACCATAGATCCTTTAGATCCGAGCTACAAATGCTCACGATTCCCATTAGGGATATGTATCGAAGATCAAAGATCTTTGCGAGCACAATAATAACAAAACCTAGGATCCCATAATCTATCCTTCTTAAAATCCAAGGAGAAACTTTCCCAATCATAGAAATAGCAATTAAAACACACAAACATATCAAACATATTCATATATAAAGCTATAGATAACTATATATATTTAGGGTGCTCCATCTATTCCTTTATATAACAAACCCCTTACGAATCTCCCCATGCGTTGCGTCTAGTTCGCTAGTCGTAATGCATATCATATAATTGAGGGTATTGCAGACTTTCCCTTTTCATAATCATTAATCATTTTCTTATGTTGAAAATCATAAAGCTTGATGCTCGCGACACCTTTATAAACAAATCAAAAGAAAATCGTTTGAGCGGAGGATTGAATTAAGATTCGATTCCTAACGTCACTTTTAGCGAGCAGAAAAAATGGCGACTCTGTTTGGAGTGCGTCAAAATTTTGACTTTTCAAAAAATGTGACTACGCTCAAAGCACCAAGATTTTTGTTTTCAAAAAAGAAAAAAAAGGGTTAAGCTTTCATATGTGCATATGTTTGTTTTTCTTTATTGTGTGTTTTGCGATTTCATCGATGGAAAGAAATCTAACCGGTTTAAGAAACATTTTAAGATCTAGGTGGGGAATAGTCCTATTAACTTGTGAGAAGTCTCGGTACTTACGGAGTTAATTTGAGATCCTCTCTCGGTGGAGGTTGTCTTGGGAGTATTTGTGTTTAGCAAGTATTTGCGAAGACATTTTGCTTTCAAGAGAACTTGCGGTAGTGGTGTAGAACACATAACCCATCCTGGCCATTTAGGATGTAGTGCGAAATTATTGGGCGTAAGCCTAGAATAGTGTCATGCGGACTCTGATCGAGGCGAGTTTTCTTGAAAATATTATTGGACTTGGTATTCAACAAATCGATAATATTTCAAAGAGAGCGTTGAGCTGTATTATCGATAGAACCGTTTCACGGATGAATAAGCCCTTAGAACTTACCCACGTTTGATTCTTATCGTTGGCCTCATGCTCGTGACTTGAGCAGCTTGACCGTGTGTATAACTACTAACCATGTTTGTAGCATTCATGCATTCATTCAAAAACTTCATTTCTCTTCCCATTTCCAAAGAATTTAGAGATTTTTCTTTGTAAATATTTTAGGTTAGAGTGATGGACGTCAGAGGAAGATTCACTAAGAGATACAGTTTTAGGATTCCTGACGTAGGAAAGTTGAAAGACTTAGCATCCTTGGTAGAAGATCCCTCGGATTTCAGAAAACGCTATGGAACTCTTTTAACTATTTTGAACACTAACGTCGATGAAGGACTTCTCAAAAATTTCGTTCAGTTTTACGATCCAGTCTATCGTTGTTTCACTTTCCCTGACTATCAGTTGATGCCTACTTTGGAAGAGTATGCACACATCCTAGGTATCTCAGTATCAGATAAAGTGCCTTTCAATGGTTTGGAAGCCATTCCTAAGTCACCAGTCATTGCAACAATGACTCACTTAAAGAAATCTGAGATAGACAAAAACCTAACTACCAAAGGAAAACTCTTAGGACTGACTTCAAAGTTCCTAATGGAGAAGGCTCTTAAATTCTCTGAAGCCGGTAGTATGGTAGCCTTTGAAGCTATTTTAGCTTTACTCATCTATGGATTGGTGTTGTTTCCCAACGTCCCAAGTTTCGTTGATATCAACGCCATAAGGATCTTTCTGATTGGAAATCCCGTTCCCACTCTTCTTGGTGATACGTGTTCTCCATTCACCATAGGAATCGTCGAGGAGATGGAACTATCGTGTGTTGTGTACCTCTATTTTCAAATGGATTGTCTCACATTTGCCTAAATCTCTATCTTCGCGAAAACAAAGATGATTGGCATTGGTCAAGAAGACTCATGTCTCTTACAAATGACGATATCCATTGGTATACCTTGGCGAGACAATGAGATGGAAATCATTGAGGCTGTGGAGAATTTGCCAGCGTACCTCTCATTAGTGAAAGGAGGAATCAACTACAACCCATTCTGGTGAGGCGTCAACTCGGATGCAAACTCTAGTAAACCTCTCGGTTTTATGGTGAAAGCTACTTCTATCATGAAGGGAGGATTCTCAAGGTTTGAAAGCCAGAATGATAAGAGCTTGGCATCACATCCGAAGAAAGGAAAAGGCTAATGCAAGGAATTGTGTAGCTATGGAAATCTACACTTCTTGGGTAAAGAAACGAGCGAAGGAATTTCGAATGCCTTATGCTTATGAGGAACCTATGTTCTCAACCGCTTCCAAATCAACAATTTTTCCCGTCGAAACCATGGGAGAATACCAAGAAGCTTTGGCCAAGATGAGGTATGAGAAAGAAGCTTTGGAAGACAAATTCCTTAAGACTGATCTCGAAAATGAGAAGCTTAAGAAGCAAGTCAAAGATCATGAAAAGACGCTTTACTTCCAAGATGAATGGCTCATGGAGAAAGATGAGAAGATTAGTCGAAAGATAGCAGCGATCAAAAGATACATCAAAGAAAGAAGAAAGCTTGAGGAGATGACAACAGCGATCACGCTCCCGACGAGTGGAAGAAAGTCATCAAGCTAAAAGCGAGAAAGGCTGGCGAAAGCTCACTATGGGAAGGAAATCACGAAGTTGAAGCTACATCAAGCCTTTGGATCTTCATCCGCGAGGACGATTAATTAGTTTAGATTGTAATTTTACCATTTATTTTATCATTTGTGTGAGCAACGCTCAAAAACGATTGTTGTAATCTTCTTTCAATAATTAATAAAATATGTGTTTCCATCAAATATTTGCGGAAAATTCTCTTTTAGCGTAAATTCTTTGGAAATTTTTCTTTACATTCATAATCATGTATCATACTTTGCATATCGAGTACATTGTTTAGAGTCGATCTTTTGGAATTTTTCGAGAAGGAAAAAGATCGCTGTCGTCGTCTTAGAGTTTCTCGACAGCGTCCACCAACTTCGAACATACGATACGTTCAAAAGAAGGAAAGTGATGGAAGGATTTGAGCAAGAAAACGTTGAGCTTCGTACACGGTGACAACACTACAAGAAGAGGTGGAAGACTCACTTCTCTAGTAAATTCATTGGCTGCGCAAAAGTCGACCGCATCATCGAGATCAAAATCAGCGGCGATTTGAAATTACTACTCGATTACAAGCTGTTGCAGCGATGGTTCACCCTTGATATGCCAAGGCTATCCATAGGGCATGCCTTTCAATTTCGCATCGGTTTCGTCAACCGACTTCTCAATTACAAGCAACCACGCTTGAGTACCTCTTTGCGAGAACTCGACACTTACTCCACGGCATGGGTAATTTTCCATAAGTCACTATAACGGTTTCTCAACCGATCATGGCGAACTCGACTTCCGTAGTGCACACTCTGCGACGAAGAAGTTCACCATAGTCCGGCGATAACACGAATCCTCGTGGCCCGATGGAGAATCTCGAGAACTCCTCAAAATGCGACTTGAGATTAAACGATCCGTGGAAAAGAATTATTTGGGAAGAACGCCCATGATCATGCTTAGTTCCTCGCGTAAGGATACATAAAATTCAAAGTCCACGACTTTGAAAATACAAAAAATTCTTGTCCCGCAAGTCATCTTCGATGTATCGCTAGGAAGATGTCAACGTACAGCGACAATCACCAATTGTTAATCCACTACTTCAAAGCAGTCTTACGGTGCCGCGAAGTGGTACATGGGGCTGAACAGTAGCGAATATCCAAACATTCAATGACTTAGGTGAAGCCTTGTACAACAATATAAGTTCAACTTGGATATGGCCCGGATCGGGATCAACTCCGCTCCATGTCTCAAAGAGAAAAGAGACATTCAAAGAATACGCTCAGCGATGGAGAAATTGCTGCCCAAGTCAACCCATCGTTAGAAGAAGGAGATGACCAAGGTTTTCTTAAACACTCTTAGCCCATTTTACTACGAGCGAATGATCGCTAAGCGCTCGGGATTTCAGAGATGGTAAGCATGGGAATGCGGCTAGAGGAAGGAGTTCGAACAGGACGCCTGACCAAAGAAGTTGGATCTTCCAGCGGAACTAAGAGGGTTGGAACCAGTTTTCCAAAGAAAAAGGAACATGACATAGGAATGGTATCCCGAGGGAAACCGCAAAAGAATGTCAGCCGACAACAACAGGTAGTGCCATAGCACCCGCTGTAAATACAAGTCCAAATACAGGAATTGCTCCGCAGTTCAAACAAACTCAACAGCCTCGACAGCAGGCTCAGCAGTTCAACAATCAAAACCGTGCGCCTCGGGTCTCGCAATTCGACCCAATTCCAATGACGTACACAGAACTATATCCTGCACTAATAGAAAGGAATCTTGTGCAAACAAGGTCACCACCTCCGGTACCAGACAAATTGCCATGGTGGTATAAAGCGGACGTATCTTGCCCTTTTCATCAAGGGGCACCGGGTCATGATCTTGAGCATTGCATAGCGCTAAAAGCTGAAGTACAAAGGTTAGTAAGGTCTAATTTTCTTTCCTTTAAAAATACAAATCCAAACGTGCAAGCAAATCCACTTCCCAGTCATAGTGGACATACCGTGAATTTGATACTAAGGAATACAGATCGGTATCTCGTCACCGATGTGAATCTGATCAGAGGAAACTTGGTACATCTCCATGATACATACAGATATAATGGTATTTCAATAAACACGATTACTGACTTGCAACATACGCTTCAAGGATCTTGAGGATGTCCTACCATAAGAGTAGACATTCAACGATTGCTAGACATCGGTGACATACAAATCTACAGAAACAGAGATGACTATGACGTGAATACAGTAGGGCATTTTCCGCATGAGCTTTTAGTCTCAGATATCAACTCAGAAAATCCCGAAGTAAGCGTTATTATCCCTGTTTCAATGTACCCAAGCATGTGGAGATTGAATATAATGGTTCAAGCATTCCAGAGTCTCCTTTGGTGATTTGCCTACCCGGTCCTGTTCCATACAGTTCTAACAAAGCAATCCCCTATCAATATAGTGCAACTGTGATAGAGGATGGGAAGGAGAAACCCATGCCAACTCTTCCAGCTAATGCCAACATAACTGAGATAGGACGAGTAACACGAAGTGGACGTGTACATGCGCCGGTGCCTCCAAGGCAACCTATTGCTCCTATTGTCAGACAAAATCCAGTTAATGTACCACCTGAGAATCCTACAAATATTCCCGTTGTTAATCCAGACACAAATGTTGGTGCATCGATAGAACCAACGACAACGGTTCGAAGAAATTTTGAAGCTAATCAAGAAGAGTGAGTACAGAGTCGTGGATCAGTTGATGCAGACTCCCTCCAAGATTTCGATATTATCTCTACTTTTGAACTCAGAAGCTCACCGAGAAGCGTTAATGAAGGTACTAGACCAAGCTTATGTAGATCACGATGTGACTACAGACCAATTTGGAGGAATTGTGGGCAACATAACGGCTTGCAACAACCTAAGCTTCAGTGATGAAGAACTTCCAGAAGAAGGGAAAGATCACAATTTAGCTCTGCATATCTCGATGATTTGTCAATCAGTTCTTTGTCCAATGTACTAGTAGATATCGGTTCATCCTTAAGCGTAATGCCCAACGACTCTAGCTCGTTTGTCTTACAAAGAACACGATGAGTTCAATGACATAGTGGTAAGAGCCTTTGCCGGATCAAGGAAGTCATTATTGGGAAGTCGATCTCCGATGACAATTGGTCCGCATACTTCAAATCACTTTCGGTCATGGATGTACCATGCTTATAGTTGTCTTCTAGGAAGACCATGGATCCAGGCGGGCGGTGACATCCACTCTCCATCAGTGAAATTCACGATAAATGGGAAGCTAGTGACCATCATCGGTGAACAAGCTTTACTAATAAGCCATTTGTCCGTTTTCTTTCATCACGCTAACGACGTTGAAGGGACATCTCCCGGGACATCCGTTAGAAGATGAATCTACAGCAAAAGCGGATCATCTATCTCCTCTTATAAAGAAGCCAGGCCAATAAAAGATAGTAATCTTTGGGTTGGGGACAAGTAATCAAACTTTATCAACAACGAGACAAAAGCGGACTCGGATTTTCCCAGTCCCAAAGACAAGCAAAAGGATGAAACTTAGCCCGATCGAGAAGTATTCCACGTTGGGGTTTCTTAAATCCTGTTCTCGAGGTTAACGTTATTACCATGAAGGTGAGGAGACAATCTCTGGGATACGAAGAGTGGAGCACTTATCTAACAGCCACGAATATGTGTCTCGAGGAAGATAAATGCAGCGCCGTACTATCCTCAAGTGATCAATTTAAAGACATGTCCTACGAGAATGAAAATCCATCTAATTCTTACGAGTTTGGGATACCTTGGGAGAACCAAGTGGCAAGTTTGACTACATGGTGAAATATATTGCGAGAAAGCAAAAATCGAATTAAAGACATCCGACCTTTGGATGGGGTGATTCTTTTAGTACCTAGTCAACGAGAAGGGTATACATCTTCGGTCATCGACCAATTGAGGTTCGAGCGAAGATCCACCTCTGCTGCACATGTGGGTATGTTAAACGGATCTTAACTATCACTACATAAATGTAATTCTTGAAGATCGGGGTATGACTCGGGATACAATTGGAAAGTGTCGCGAAATGAGTCTCTTCACTCGAGAGATTGGAGGTACATCCCGAATTCAACCTGAATGCCAAAGGAAGTACATCGTTGTATCATGCTTCCCGATCATTCATAAGAAGAAGATCGTTTAGCGGCCAAAAAGCAAGGTCCATCGTCGAGAATCTTCAAAGCTTTGCTCGACCAGCGACCAAAGTTTACTCAGGATTAAACCAAGTGGAAAACTACCGAGTACCTCGACTTCAAGGAGTTCGCCACTCTTGGAAACTGTTGAAGTTCGGACTAATGTTCATAGTTCTAAGTAGTTTATTTCGCTTTGAACTCTCCCTTAGCGAAGAGATGTTTTATAGGCTTAGCTTTTAAATAATTTCTCTTTGTCTTGCCCAAGGCGAATGAGTTTACATTTTAGACCTGTTTCATATTGTGAATCATAAATAAGCGTTGTTTTGATTACGCATACATGTTGTTTTATTTTTTTACCCTTTCTTGGAAATGATAATCTAAAAACACAATAAAATCTCAAAAAAAATATAATAATATACACTTTCACTTAACTTTTCTAAAATGATGAAAGAAAGTTAATTAATCGAACATAAATCAAAATATGCAGTTAACGGATGGACAAATCCATTGAAAGCAATAACTCCTTTCTCTCACTTTGAAATCCCGGTGTCGTGAGGAAGAAGTTGAAGAAGAGATCCCGAATGAGATTTCGGCTAGAAGCGAAGAATCATTCGACCTCACAAAACCTGGAAGCAATCAACTTGGGTTACGAGGAAGACAAAAAGAAATAAATATCAGACTCTACTCGTGACAACGTCAAGAGTAAGCGATAGATCTTCTCAAAGTATGTTGATGTGTTTGCTTGGTCTTACCGAGGACATGCAGGTTTAGATACCGTAATCGTGGAGCATCGTTTGCCATTAAAAGCGGTTGTCACTTGTTAAGCAAGGCGAGAAGAGTTCACCCGATGGCCGACAAAATCAAAAGGAAGTTCAAAAATAGCTCGGCGGGGTTTCCTCGTCATACGAATATCCTCGATGGCTAGCCAACATAGTGCTTGTCTCGAAAGATGGAAAGGTCAGAATGTGTGTTGACTCACGGGACTTGAACAAAGCAAGTCAAAGATGATTTCCCACTACCGCATATCGACATGCTGGTGGATGCATTCTGCAATTCAACGTCTTTTCTTCATGGACGGTTTCTCACGGCTACAATCGGATCAGAATGGCTCACAAGACATGGAAAAGACATCTTTCATCACGCCATGGGGCACCTTTTGCTACAAAGTAATGCCGTTTGGATTAAAGAATGCGGTAGCAACTTGCAAGGGCAATGACTACTCTCTTCCATGACATGATGCACAAAGTTGAAGTCTCGTAGATGACATGATAGCAAAGTCGACGAAGAAGAGCATATAGAATATCTCACGAAGTTGTTTCAAGCTATTAAGGAAATTTGAACTGCTGAATCCTAAATGCACCTTTGGGGTAGATCTAGAAAACTCCTAGGTTTCATAAATCGGTCAAGAGGTATTGAGTTGACCACGACAAAGTCAAGGCTATTCAAGAAATGCATGTGCCCACATCTGAGCGGGTAAGAGGATTTCTTGGACGGTTGAATTACATCTCAGTTTATCTCCCGAATGGTACTTTACGTGGTCCGATGTTCAAACTTCTCCGCAAAAATCAAGAGTTGTATGGACAGAAGATTGCCAAAAGCGTTGTGGTATCAAAAGTGCATTAGAACCACCCATCTCTGATCCCTCGGTTGAAGGAAGATCGTTAATCATGTACCTTAAGTGCTAGAAAGGTCCATGGGCTTGCGTACTTGGACGGACAGATCAGCCGGTAAGAAGGAGCATACCATCTACTACTGAGTAAAAAGTGCATGTACCCAAATTTTGACCTAATATACCACCTTACATTTTACATAAATCTGCATAACTAACGACTCAAGCGGCATTGATGGGTGTAGCATTCATAGGTCAAAATTAGGGTTTTTCATCAATCATCGATTCAAGTGCTAACAATTAGGGTTTGAGATTTTCTCACTCCATTTGATCTATCTTGATCAAATCTTCACATAAATCTCGGATATCAAATTTTCTCAGGATCGATCAGGATGGACCAATTAGGGTTTTATAGAGCATAAGCATTCTCGATTTTTGAGCGGTGAATGACTTTTTTTGGATAGAGATTGGTCATTATATCTTAGATACAACCTCTTGACCTAATTTACGGATTCAAAACATCAGAGGTTCACGAATTCATCGGTCGATTTGAAACATCGATGAAATTTCATCTACTGAGAAAAGTCAAACTTTGACTTTTGGTCAAATTTTCAAAACAAAACTTTTCCATCATCAAAATACTTCAAATGATCCATCATGATCATAAAAAATCAATTTGGAAAAGTCAACAAAAGTCAAAATTTCTATAACTTAGAAAAATTTCTAAGTGTTGAAATTTCACATTTTCCAAACTTCAAGCCATTTTTCACCTAGTTCCAATTGGAATTTGAAAAACTCAAAACATGAAAGTTGTAGATCATGGAAAAATCTTTCCAAAATGTCCAAGAACTTCAAAATCCATGAAGGCTAGCTATGTCTTTGAAATTGGAACATAAGGCTCCATGAAACTTAATTTTCAAAGTTCACAACTTCAAATTATGGGTCATTTTGCATTTCTTGTTCTAGAAGCTTTCCACCTTGCCAAAATGAGTCATCATGAACTGATAAATATCAGCTTGAAGATATAATTGAAGATTGGATCAAATTGTGAAATTCACACATGGTAAAGGGAACCTTCCTTTTACTTTCAAATGACCATCTTGCCCTCTAAGCAGCTTTGAGTTACCAAATGCCATGTACTTGCCTAACAAATTCAGACGTTGCCTATAAATAGCTTCCATTTCAAGTTCAAATTCACAAATTCCACAAATACAAGCTTTCTTCGAAGCAATTAAGTATCAGAATTGCCAAACATAGCATTTGAAAATCAATGGAAACATGATGAAAATTGGTGTCCAACATGTTCCATAATCATTAACAAACTTGTTCCAAACTTAAAATCAAACTGAACTAAACTTAAATCAGTTTTCACTTTCATATTTCCAAACTTGTAAAAGCGCTATGATCGAATCCATGGCTTGGTTTGATTAAGCGTATTATGATCACTCAAACATCATCTATGAACCTCATAGACATGATCCAAAACAAAACAACTAATTTATCTTGCTTTAACCCGATTTCAGGTTTGCATTTGAGCTATGCAGGTTGACTTGGTCGAGAAATTCAGCATGCACTCATGATGTGCGAGACCATTCATACACCATCCATACATGCCGGTGGTGCTCTAAGATCGAAATCCTGGCTGGAGTGCTTTCTGGGGAGTTTCGATCTTCACTTTTCGGTGATGAACACGAACTTGGTTCTCATAATCCTTTGATTCGATTGAGAAAACTCTTGGCCATTTGTTTTACACTAATAGCGAATGATAACCCTCAAAAAATCAAACAATCATGAACCACGAATCATTTAATTTGAATCGGTTTAGGGTTCATCGTGCTCTTGAATCAAAATCATTACGGGTTTAAAATAAATGAAATTAACAGCTACTTATCATATTAGGTAGGGAAAGCAGATCAAGTTTGGTTTTACTCAATTTGGTTGAGAAACAAAGATTTGAGCAAGGATTTAAGATTAGAAAATCAAACACAAACCCGAGAAAATTCGTAGCGTGTTCTTGGTGTTGAGTTTTGAAAATTCAAATTACCAATATATGTCTAGCGTGTTTTAATCCACTAACACATTCAAGCAACGTTGGCTCGATGGTCCACAACGCTCTTAGTGCTTTCTGCCCGCGTCCACCCAAAGGTCATGGGTTGAAAACCAGCCAAGACCATTTTTTCATCTTTTTCACAAAAACTTCAATATTTTCATGTTTCTTTATCAAACTTCAACAATTTTTTAACAATCAAAACTTCTCATTTGAGATGATTTTTGTACTTGTCATTTAATATATATATTTTATGATTATGTCAAAAAAATCCAAAAATATTTTCATCGATTAATTTTAATCGAGGCAGCGATGTTACGAACACTTTTCAAACATCCTTAAAGGTGAATTTTTCAAGTTTTAGAGCTTCCGATTTTTCAAAACTTCTCATAAATGAACTTAACATTTCAAAACATTTTCAAATCATTCTTCAAAACTTTTTCATCAAACTTGCATCTTTTACCATAATCGATCCGATTCGAGCGATAAAGATTTCGTCTTCTCCGAATTTCTCGATCGATCATGGGCCACCCTTATGGTGTAAGTCCCAACCCTTTATGTACATACTTAGCTTTATTTGTACATATTCAAAACATCTTTGTCAATATTCAAACATAAACAAATTTCTTTCATTTGTTTTTT